>JAQFZZ010000626.1:0-15741 GCA_034696405.1 Isotoma caerulea
CTATCTGACATTTCCTCACTTAATCTGTTTAGAAGCTTTAATTCCCTCGAATAATTGTCGTAATGACCAAGTTCCGTCGTCCTATTGAGTTATGTATGCTTTGTTTTGCATTGTACCAATATGAATGAATATTCATGCTGTCTTATTAATGGTCAAAACTTTCTACCTAGATGTATAACGTAATTTGTGTAAATAACAAGCATGATTATTTACTATTAGAAAAGGTTTTAAGAAATTTTATTACAAAATGCAATATGATAAATTGATGATTAAATTTGTGTAAGGAATGTGGTATCTTTTATTAAGTGCATTATTCTCTTGTTATGTCAATGCTATCATTTTGATTTGATAACTTAATCAAACACATCACAAATACAAACGTGTATAGGTCAAAGCTCCAACTGATATGCATAATTTCTTAAGATTTTTAATGACAAGTTTAAGTTTTATAATGGACTGGTTACGTATCACGTATATTATGCTGTTGAAAATTTAAATAAAATGGACTGATTGATGAACTTTCTATAAATTTTACAGAAGAGAAAGGCCCAAACACAAGGAGAGGAAGCATTCCTGTTATCTCTGATGTGGAAGACGAAGATGAGGATGAAAATTTCATATCAACGTAAGTTTTCATAGATATGTGAATTATTTTACGCAAAGTTTCACTACTGTAGTAAATGTAACTTTTATAGAAATAACTTTATTAGAATTAAGAGTCAAAGTGCTTTCCAATCATTATTAAAGAATTTGAAATGAATTAGGTTTCTATTTATTTAAAAATTCACGATGTAATACGCATTTTATAAAATACGCATCCATTAATTTTAATTTAACTTAATGCAGATACTATCGGGAAATATAAAAATGATACAGATGAGTGGATAAAATGTTGAACTGCATACTGAAATCTAAATTTAAAGTTTTATTATAATGTTACAAAAGCATTGACAATGTAATAAGATTTACTCAAAATTGTATTTGAATTCCTTTTTGGAGTTTCCATCAAAAAGAAAGGAACCCTTTTAATAGTTCTCTTTCACATTCATACGTTCATTTCATGTTCAGCTCAACTCATGAGAAAGAAAGCACTCTTCGTGTAGGAGACAAACGAATGACGTAAAATGTCTCGATCTTGTCAACCGGAAATATTATGGTTCATTCTTACTAACCTATGTAGTACACAATTCCATACAGTCAGTACGAATTCTACTTTTTTATCTGCTTTTAAAAATAGCCTGAAGAAAATCAGGATTAAAATTTCAAAGAGCTGAGCTACAAAGTTAAACTAATGACATTGAGTTATATAATGCCCATCTAGAATACGCCTTACACCATTCAAACATAAACTGATTTATTTTTAAAAAGGGTTAATGCATTTTTATCCAAAGATTTTAAAAAATTTAAAGTGTCATGAATGACCGATAAAGATACACTATAAGCTAGTAAGGGTTTTCATTTTCATGTGCCTTAATTTCTTACTGTTATATGCATGAGACATGAAAGGGAAATTAAATATACATAATGATAATAATGATGCTTTTGATGTTTCCCATAGTATAACTCGTAGGTACAGTTAGGTCATTGGGCTTTCTTGTTAAAAAGTGAAATCAAAGGTTTATATTATTATCTTAAAAAACCTTAACTGATATTTCTGTGAGAAAGAGTCAAGTACTTCTTTTTTCTCTTGTCTAGTCAATCTGGAGAGTGGAGAATGATTTCTTTAGAAATCGAAAATCGTCACTTCATATCTTATTCAATGTTGAATGAGAATTTTTTCCACTCTTTCTGTGTCTTACATGAAACACTCTGCTCAGATTCAGAACGACTGTGACTCTCGACTTGAATTTGTTTCAAAGTTGGAAAAATATTTCTGCTTGACAGATCTAAATCTCTTACATTACTCAAGATTACTACGCGCTAGAGTAGAGATATTGAAAAATGAATTTTTTGTGTGTTATGTTATTTTCATCCAATGTAAGAGGTTGAGTAGATTTGCAACTATTGAATGAGAAAGGATAAAAAAGATATGTCACACTGTACAAGGTACTTTCTTCCTGTCACTTTCACTTCCACCCACGAACATCAAGTTTCCGCATAATTTTTCTTTGAATTTGCATAAATTCTGCTTGATAAGGTGGAGTAGCACTTGATACAACTTTTTCAAACAGATTTCGAATTTTATTATTCATCACATGATGTATGGAAATAGAGAGATGTGCTTTGTCACCGAAAATTATCCATTAAGTATTTACAGTACAATTGGCCTACTTTAGAAAAATATTTCAAGATTAGCAAAAATAGGACTATCATTAAACGTCGGGTTATCAAACAGAATTGGCAGCAATTTACATGTTTTGTAACAATATATTGGGCTGGTAGTCAAATAAATGTACGTCATAGTAAGTAATAGCATGTTTCAAAAGTAATCATGTGTATAATATATACTTATTGACATACTGACAACCCGGGTTGATAGTTTTGCCTTATTCTTCCATGCTTTAACTGGTTTTTCGCATTTGTATATCAACTGACAGTCCAGGTGAACTTGTAATATTTGTAGATAAGTAGTTTTCCTGAAATACTCTAACCAACCAACATGTCAAATATTGGTTGTGTGAGTAGGTACTTTTTTACGACGTTTGCCATGACAGGTGTATTCAGATGATGATAATAATAAGTGTACGTGAGATTGTAAATATTTTGAAAGGAAATATTTTTACGTAGATTGTAGATATCTGTATTGCGTCACCTTCGGTTTATTTTGTTAACAGTTACATTCTTGCCCTTGCCTTACTCTATATTTTTAGCATAGTTTTGTTTGACACGTGATGCAAATTGAAGTTACTCAAGGTTTGATACTTTGTTTTGGTATAGAGCTAAAGTTGAACTATAAGACTATAACTGTAATTTTCAATTTCAAAAAAATCAAACTTTTTTTGCAATAAAAAATTTTAATTTAATTTAAAGCGATTTATTAATTTTGTTTATTTGTCCTAAATTAAGCTAAAATTTATTTATACTTAACATAATTACACTATTAAAGCTCTATACATTTCCAGAATAAGCATTTGCGCATCTTTCCCCAAAAAGGAAGGAAGTACGGGTCATTTTTCTTGGGAAATTGACGGTCAAAGCAGTTACGCTTTTTTTACTCTCTTGAAGAAGATTCGGTCCACTGACTGATTTTTGGCATGACCCACCCACTCGCCTCATTCGTTGTTTATGTACAAAGTACGTACTTCAGATAGATAGTATGATATAGTAAGGAAATAAATCAGCAACTTTACGGAGAAAGCGAAAAAAACATTTTTTTCTTCTTGTTTACAAAAAGGAAGTAAAAGTACAGTAAATCGAGCTGTTTTAGTGTTTTCAATCTCTCAGAGTACAAAACGAATTGAATGAGGAAGAAACTCCCCCGAAAAACTTTAGTTTTTTTTCACACCTAATTTAATTTTAGTTTTACTTTCTTCAATAGAATGAGAGAGTTGTACGTTGTACTACTCTTTAAGTAAGGCCTTTCGGTAGGGTGTATGTGTAGGGGTGAAAATAAATTCCAATTAAGCCTATCGCCTCTAGACCCAATTCAATTTAGAGAATATATAAAGGTGTATGTATACAAGGAATAACAATAATGAATAAATACTAATGATTTTGATCGCCCATGGTGTCTTTGATCCTTTGATGGAGGAAGTTGTGGTTTCGATAATCCAATCTACTCGTCTCCTCTCTCTCTTTCTATGATAGATACAGGAACCCTAATTTCCATCTACTTAAACTTTGTTATTTTATTTTATTATATTAAGGTAAAAATAGATTTGCTAAACCTATCCTACGTCTTCTGAGTTGCTTAGGTATACATACTTAATTCTAATTTCTTTGGTTTGGTTCACCTAGGCAAAAGTCTTAAAATAAGAAAATCAAAATAGAGTTGGAAGGGATATATTATTCTATCTTAAGGTAATACTTTTAGATCTTGTGTTGGTTGCATTATATGCACTGACTGACGTAACAGATACTTAAGCAACTGACTTTGAAGTAACGGTCGGTAGTCCATAGTAGCGAGGTTCAAGTTCTATGGTTTTGGTTAATATTCCCTTGTTTGCTTTTTAAAGCCTTCTTCAAGAGATTCTCATGATGCTTTGTACTCCGTTACAAGCCGGCTTTTCCCTTTTCTCCGGAAAGCCTTGAGAAGTTTTTACATTACAAAGAGAGAAAGTGAGATAAATCCTTCTTCTTACCGGTGCTGGTAGTAGTAGTAGTAGGGAAAGGGAAGGCTGAGGTGTTAATGTTCAAATTTCTGCATAATAATATTATATGCATGCACCACCATATGTAGCAAAGATTTTGACAAGTTTTACCAACATTATAAAGATTTTATCCACATCATACTAGTAAATGCCAGTT
This sequence comes from Isotoma caerulea, assembly GCA_034696405.1. Classification (NCBI taxonomy): domain Eukaryota; kingdom Metazoa; phylum Arthropoda; class Collembola; order Entomobryomorpha; family Isotomidae; genus Isotoma; species Isotoma caerulea. The sequence continues at coordinate 4,408 of JAQFZZ010000626.1, forward strand.
ATGAATATGAATTTGTCATGATAGACTTTCTTAAAGGGGACAAAAGACAATCTGATCTTCGTCTGGCACGGCTGCTACTACCTACTACCTACACATACAGTATTGGCACAATTTAATTTATACATGACTATAACAAAAACTTTTTCATATTTATCATTCCCCACTTCTATGAAATACTTATCATCGCCTAGGATAATAATTTGATATAAGAGATATAGACCAATAATATTTTTTTTATTTTCTTTTTCCTAAAATGAGGATGATCATATTGAATGAAATTCTAAGAGTTTGGATAAGCACATATACAAAGATAGCGATTTCCATGAAAATCCAAAATCCAATCAGTATCTCACACACACACAGATTGACACATATGAATTGGCTGTTTAGGTCATACGATCTCATCATTTTAATGTTTACTCAAAGGATAATGTTGACACAATGAGCAACTACCGATTTGCTGTTCCATTCCATTGCCACTTTAACCACAGCCAAACCAATGCATACCGGTATGGTGTATAATATTTTCTCCAGGAGAAAGTAAAATTATTATGTTTTCAATGTATTATAGAATATACCTATATAGTTAACACTAACACCTCTGGGTTATTCAGCTCAGTAAATTTGATTTGATTTTCTTTTGAAACGCAAAAAACGGAAGTTGGATTAGATTTGTTTGTTTTTGATCAGTCAACCAGTAACTTTCTATGATAGCTTTTTTCCAAGTTTATCTTTGAAGTTACAGAAAATGCGTTACTACTCAGGAAACTAGTGGTTGTAAATCATGTAAATTTTGATTTTAAAATTATCGGTTTATTAGAAAATATTATGCGTACACTCACGTACACACATATGAAAGGTTATTTTCAAGGAGACTTTGTTACTAGTGAAAGCATTTGAGTTATCCTGAATAATATATATTTGGAAGCCACCCCCCAGATTGAGAAAGTATCCCATAAGAATTTATACATGTACACACAAATAGGAAATGTACAAAGTTCAATCTCATACTTACACAAAGTCAAACTCCAACTTTCAAGTCCCAACTATCGATTCCTACTGACAGAAAGAGATGATTTAATGGCAATTTTTTGTCCAACAGATATCTACACATTGTGAATATAAATGGTTAAGGATGAAATATATATTCGTTAAAGTTTATACGTTTACAGTAAAAGGCGATTTAAATCTCTAAATCTTAGATGATATTATAGTTTTATTTTATGGAGCGTATATATTCATACTACGATGATGATGATGGTAGCATTTCACATTTTTCATTTCATTTTTCTTGGATTTACAGATCATTTCGGAGAAATAATGTCACCCACCACGACTCGGGATTCTCTGGGAGTAAGCGTTCATCGAATTTGAAAAGGAGAAAAGCCTATTATCGGGATAAGAGAGCGGAGGTAAGCTGTCCATAAATGTATTCAATCCATTTAACTCATCATTATTATTAAGGCTCTTGCAAAGTAAAAGTTTATAGAACTTTAGATCACAATTGGTATCAGTCTACTACTGTGTACTATGTAATTTTATCCAGACTATGGAATTATTAATATTGATTTCTTTTTTTCATTTGTCTTGCAATAATATTATCATCGCCTGTAATAATACAAATGATATGATACGCGAGTACACAAAGTATGCTTGCTTACTTTCGCCAGCTTTTAAGCTTAATAATTTAGAAGGGAAAAGTACGAGTATCCATTCAGCCAGCTTATGACTTATAACGATTATAACACACAAAAACTAGTTAATAGTTTTATTTCAATTGCATGCCGTTTTCATTTCGAGAAATTTAAGTGTTCCGATGCAATACTAGTTACTTACTGAGTGGGTAGTAAAAATAGTGATACGTATATTTTATCCTTTATTCCATCGTCCTTCATACCTTTTAAAAGTAGGTACTCAATTCTAGTATTATATTTGTATTGCTATATGGCTTTAAAAATATATTATCATTCTGATAAAGGATAATAATAAACTTACGAGTGTAGTATCAACTATCCTATTTTATGCTCGAGAGAACCAGCTGATTTGATGTATTGTGCCAGAACGTACCGAGTTTATGGCATCTTCCTCTAAACCTAAATAAATTGGTTCATGTTCATGAAAGTTATTATCATACACATAATATACACCTGGGAGTATGCTCAATCCATCCCTTGACACATACACAAGGGAAAGAGTAGGGATAGTAATAGTATCAACTTTTAGTCATAGATTCTAAATCTTAGGCAATATGCAGTACGCCAACGTAAAGTGAAACCTACCTTTCAAAAATTCTTATACGGATTATCCGTAATGCATGTAGATCGTGTGTGAAGCATTGCATTTTGTATTATCTGACTCGGTTGAGTTTAGTACTCTAGATAGATATTCCACGTTCGTACAGTTGTTATCTGAACCTGGGCATCTGCTTCCATGAATATTAGTGTAATAAAATAAATTTCGATGGTTTTATGACCCTCTTATTCTCTCACTACCCGCATTCAACATTCGACCGAGTCCAATCTGTATGCTTTCTCCAGTCCAGTCTCCAAGGTCTTGATCTGTACATATTCTGTGTGATATGACAGCAAGTTTCCTTTAATCCTAGGAACTCGTTCAAAAGCAAGAAATAAGGATTTTTGACACTAATCCCCTCGGACTTTCCCTTGAACTTTTTGAGAACGGAGAGAAAATTCAAAATTTTTGAAAAGCAATACTATTTAAGGGAAGAGGATTTGTAAGCAAATACATTTATATGTCAATCAAGATTAGAAAATATAACTTTTACAAATTTAACATGAAAATAACAAGGTATAAACTTCGCCTTGTTGCATGGAGGCTTCAGTCCAGTCCAATCATCAGTTAATTTATTTTAGATCACTTACTTTACTTACCATAGGTGATTTTGGGGTACAACAGGCCAGGGTTAACTATAACAATAGGTTTGAATCTGTACTAGTGTAAGAAAGGGAGTTGTTTGTTATGAACATTTTTCTCTTATTGAATTTCACCTCGGCTGACCAGTTTTTCCCATTTGTCCGAGTTAAGACTCAATTTATTTTTGATGGGCTTTCACTCTTGAGTTTCATCTTTTTGATCGTACGTATAATATCATAAATAACTGTGTAAGGCCAAAACTAGACAAAGGAAGGGCAATGATAATAGACGTAGGATAGATGGATGAGCTTTTGTATTGTCAGATGACCCGGTTGTGGTGGATAGATCACATACTCTAACATCATACCACTCTCACCAATATTTTGTATTGTAACACTTAGGTTACTTACTCGGCCTATGGATTACGTACTTTGACAGATGAGATAAAGACCCAACAACCCTATATAGTCGGTCGGGTCAGTTAGAACAACTCGAGAACCTTTTTAGTTTAAGGAAGTGAAAGTATAGAATTTCACAGATAGAAACTTCATGCCTTTCAACTCTCTAATACTAAAAGGCTTTGAGGTAAATCCAAGTTGACTATTATATTATAGTAGAGGGTTGTAGTAATATAGTAGGGTAAAAGTACCACCAGACCAGACCAGGAATGAAATACACTTTCCTCCGGATACAAAGTTTTCCTCGTATCTATTACAACAAACCTAGTCTTGTTTTTGTTCTTTTAACGGAACATGGTAAAAACAAGGATTAGCACTGCATCCCCAAATATATGCCCAAACGTTGAGGAAATATAAAGGAAGTATGTTTTGGTACAAACTATGTTCCTGATAAGTGAACATATTTTGGGCGGATGAGATACCAAAGTGAAATATACCAAAATGTATAAAAAACATCCCACACCACAGCTGAATGTCACCAAAACCAAAACCGTATGAATAGCTGAGAGAAAGAATCTGTATACAAAAAAGAAAGAAACGTGTGTCTCTCTTACTTTCTCATTTAGGACTTTCCATACACCATACCATAATGATTATATTTTTTGTTGGAACTTTGTGGTGATATTGGTACAACTAGGTATATTTACTCGTATGGTAGACTTGATATCGAATGTTCTTCTTCTTTCAATTTCATTTTAGTCTTGCTTTACTACTACTGCTATTAGTATTGCGATCGATTCGTATTCTACTTTATCATCAGCATCATCATCCTCCTCCTTCCATACCAACACCATCCTTATAAGAAAGCTTTTAACTCATCTATCCATTTGTTCAGGATTTTCTCTTCTACTAATCTTTCAACCGATCCATCCCTACATTCCTACATACAGACAAAAAATCTTTTTGCAGTGCACAAAGTCTGGTTTGGTTGGTATCTCTCTAGCATCCATTGCATTGCATTTCATTTCAATAACAGTCTGATTGAGGTGGTGTAGTGTGGAGTGTGGACGATACTCAATACTCGAGTATTATTATTATGATTATGCCGGTATTGCATACCTATAAGTAATCAGTATTTGAACCGATGTCAGAACTCATCCCTGACTCAGTCCACGTTTAGACGGAGAGAAAGAAGAAGAGTAAAATAACCCGGAGAGTGACATAGACATTGGTACTTGGTAGTCTAGGACGAGAAGTAGGAGTGTGTGGTGTGTGCTTTTGGTGAAAGTGGTGATTGTGGCATGGTGCGAGTCTCTAGTTTGAGTTCCACTACGATATGCAGGTCGACAGGCAGTCACGGAGGCATCTGATGCTTTCACTCTCTGGACGAATTCGAACTTAAGAACTAGAAAGCTACGTATATAATATTATTTTTTCGGTCTACATTGCAAGGCAAAGCAAAGGGTATTCAACGACGTGCTATTACACTAACATCAACATGGCCATTGTGTTTAAATCCAGCCAGAGAGTTTACTACTAGGGTTCTTGTAGTAACAGTAGCATTAGTGGTGTTGATAGTATCGGTTGAACGATACTGTTGGGTTGGATTGTGAAAGTATAGTAGAGTGTGATGACAGGACAGTTGGTTGGGTCGCATCTAAAATTTCTTCAGAAAGCAAAGCAACTAAAGGCAGTTATGGCAGAAGATTTGGAAGAATAGGAGAGTGAAACTTCTGTGTGTCTCTCTAAGCGTTCGAATACGGGTTCTTCAGGTTTGAACTCAAGAAGAATGACATTATTCTGGCAACCATAAGTTATCTAAAAACTCTAGCCATTTCGGTGATTTCCTCCATTTTCATTCTGTCGGTGAAATGTGCCCTAACCCTTTTCTATTCTGTAAGTAAAGTAAAAGCATTGGTATTAAGTATAATAGTATAGGGAGGATAAAGGATTCCACAACTTGGAAGTAAAAAGAGAATACGTAATAATAATAGGCATCTTCTAGTCACAACGATTACCTACCATACCACTTATACTACTACTGCTACTCGACTGATAACATAACTTTCTAGTAAAATACAAGTTATAAATACAATAGTAAAAGGAAGAAGGATAACAGAGAGAAAGTAACCTTTCCCCTATGGAGTTCTCTCTTCCTATTCATCATCCAATATCTGATATCAGATTTAACCACTGACATTTACTACCACCTATATAGATTCAATCTGACATAAGAACAAAAATTAGTAGGACAGTCCAGAGTGATATAACATAACAGTTTTACTAAGTCGGGTTTCCGATGTGCTGAGACTTAAAAGTGAGTCGTGATAGATACTCAATCCTTGTACCATATTATACAACACCACTAACAGTTTTAATTGGTTGACAAATCATGATATCAATTTAGAAGGATTACTACACACTAAATTACAAAAACACCCGTTCTATGTTATCTAATATATTAGTGTAATCAGACAAGTACAAGGAATTTTATCCCATCACCCGTGGGAAGTTTTACTTGAAACTAAATACTATATGGCATGTGGATTGTTATTATAGAACTTTAGAACTAACTACATGGTTTGGTTTGACTTTGGTTGTGCAATAATTGGGTCATGTTCCAAATTTATTGCGAACAAAGTGTTAGAATAAGTAAATTCTTTTATCGTCATCTTCTATTCATTTAGAATGGTCGTAGGTTGTAGGTTGTAATTCATTATATTTTACCACGCAGAGAGAATAATGAAACGATCTTTCTTAAATTCAGAGTAATGCAAAATGATAAACATTCATGACAAAAACTTTAGGCTCTTTTCTCAATTAAATTAGAGAGTGAATCCTTGTAGATTCTCAGTCATGCATTATTTTGATTCAAATTGAGACAATGATGGCATTGAGACTTTTGAAGGAGACGAATAGGCAGGTTGTATAGTAGTACTTTATGAGCTATGAGTAAATATTGAGTACAAATCTTCAACTGTACTATTTGCATCATAATAGTAATTTAGGGTTTAGGTAATAATACCTACCTAAGTATACTACTACTACCTCACTATGTAAATTTGTACAATTGTATTTTTTTTTCAAAAGAAATCGATACAGTAGTAGTAATGTACCGTATAGTATAGGAATGACATGAGAACCTGTCTTACTAATTGAGCATTTTATTCGGTATCCAATGCCAAGTAGTCTACCTTTTAAATAGCTTTACTGTAGATAATAGAGTATAATATCCCAAGTACTATTTAGCTTGTAATAGATTTTCAATTTCGTAGAATTAAAAACGAACGATAGGTTATTATTATTTTTATTCAAAAATAATCATGGGTTAAAATTACTCACATGTAACACAATTCTCGTAAGCAGAACAACATTTTTAGTAACATTGCGTAAAAGAGTTCAGTTAGGCATTTTTGGCAGGAAATTTCTACGTACTTTGTGGTTTCTCATTCTTATTTCGCTTGATAACATTTTTCAACGAAACCGACCTTTAAGTCTTTAGTGTGGTTAAAATTGTTTCATAAATTCCATAATGTCAAGTATTATGGGTTGGGTAATTACAAACCATATTTAGTGTCATATAACATAACACTCAAGAAATAAAACTGTCTCAGAAATATTTATAAATTACTAGAGATTTGCATATTTCACAAATACTAACAAGACAGTTTAAAAGTTGAGGAGTTTAAAATTGCAAAAGTTTATCGCTTCTGGAGAAAACAAAGAACAACCTGGTACACAAGGGTCTTTCTTAGTATAAACTGATAAAATCTCATTGTCTTAGTTGAGAATGTTCATTTTGTTTTCTAAACTAGAGGTAGTAGAGTGATTCAGCTAAAAAGTTTATTCCGCGTGTATTTATTAAATAGAAGAGGAAATAACTTTCAGTTTCTGAGAAGTGAACAAGAGTGAAATTAAAAGTACTGTTTATAATAAGGGTGGATTTACCCATGTTGACATAGTGCCTGCATCCATTGTAATTAATGTGCGTGACTGGAAGCGATCTTCGTGATGATAAAGGAATGGCACTCTACCATTGGCAAATGAGTTCCATTAGAATAATCTCTTGGGATTTTCAGACCAATTATTTCTCCCAGATTGTGAGTAGAATTTTGGCCGATGATTAGAGAGGAAATGGAATAACAGTCTCGTACGAAGAAGAGTATGTTCGTTGTCAACTAATCTGAATAATCAATCCCATCAGTCTCAACGAGTATCAATTTTACGCAATTCAAGTGGAAATTGGGTTGGATTTCTAGAATTTGTGAGAATATGCCAGAACGTAATCATTTTTAACTTTTAACTTAGGGTATGACTAAAAATCTGTTGACTTGTTAAAAGCCTTGAGTACTTGACCCGGAAGTCAAGATCTTTCTACAACGTTCTTCTTATTAGGGTAGAGTCGATTAAAATTCCACAAACCATTTACTTTACACAAAGCATGTTCATGATTGAGAATAGAATTTGACAGTGTAGCCAAAGCATATATAGTTCTAGAAGGAAGAAAATAAGTCTTGCATGAAAAACTATTTTGTCGGAAGTTTCCCCAATTCCGTGAGGACGATGTCACCCATAATAAGACCTTCTCTGGTCTTGCAGAAGTTCTGATGGCATTTTACTTCTCCACGAAGCTAGAATTGTGACATGCATTTGAAATTGATGGGGAAGAATTGTTTCAGTACTGGGAGAAAAACTAGGCGAATATTTGGTTGGCAAATTGCAATTCATCATCATCTCTTCTGAATCTAAAACAAAAAAATGATTCCCCTTGAGAAACTTGATTGTGCAGAAGCCATACATATATATAGATGCAAATGTGATGAAAGAACATAACCTAAGAGAACATCAGAACAAATGACATTGAATACTTATTCCTACGGTAAAATACTATAAGAATTTTTATTGAGTAAATATTCTAACAAGATTGTCAGTGGTAGTGGGTGGTATGGTTTCTGTTGGTAATAGACAAAGTGACTAGAAGATGTGTATTTGAAATTTTGAAATTTCGAATGAATAAGAAAGAAGTGTTGGGTGGGGTGATGTTTCTCGCATCAAATGACCGCATAGTGTTGTACAAGTAATAAAATATTGGATGATTTCGTGACAGAGAAAAAGTACGGAAAAGGAAATCAAAATGAAGACGGCTTACGGCCTACTTGATGTATTTCCTCTGATCACCGGACCGATTGTGAGTTCCTCTAACCATATTGCACATTTGCATTCAGCTTCCGAGTCTGATTCATGCAAATTTGTTATTGTAATTTCATCATTTTGATTCACATGATTGATTATTCGGATATCTGGTTGAATTTGAAGTGTGCTTTGTAGTTGTAAAGTTCTACTCTTATGTATGTGTAAGTAGGACATAGTGTATAGCCATATTGTGCGTTCATTTGATATGTTAATTTACGTTAATCCTTTTAGAATTGCGGAAACACTATTTCCGAATTTATTGTATCTTTTTTGCAGTATTAATACTTAGGTACTTTATAGGTTTTAGGTTAACAAACTGTGAAATTTTCAATTCTATTTATTGCATTTACTCGCCTAGTTGTGTTGATGCGGATGAAAATTTAGGGATTAATTCTCATCTCATAAATTAACGACTTTTATAATTTCATCCAACTCTGTATATATTATTGTTAATTTATTGAGTAAACTTAATCATCAAGCTTATTCCACTTGAATAGTTTAGTTTGCTTTATATATGATAACTCAAGTGGATAATTGAGTAATAGTAGCCTATTTGTGTAATTTATTTAATCCTTCTGCATTCCTCTAATTAGTGTTTGATTGAATTATTTATCGAATCGAAAATTAATCAGTTTCACAGACCACTCTGTCGATAGTGAAATGATTCTCACGAGGAGAAACAGAAATTAATTTTTTTATAAAACTTTAATTAATCAATATATTTTCCAGACTTTTTACATTTAATTTTTAATAAAGAAAATTCTCTACTTCTGTTTCTGAAAGCGTTAGAGGTATCTGATATCAATTTGAAGTTGACAAGAGAGTGTAATTGTCTTTGAACAGATCTATAGAATAGAGTAAGGCATGGAATTAGGTAAGTTTATCAATAATGCTTCTTCAAGGTACATGCACCTTCTGTTATCCTTGGATATAGACGTCAACAGAGATAATAGTCCCAGTAGGCTGAGAAATAGATGAGAAAGCATGAAGCTATTATATCAGTTAAGTGGCAACAGATGTACAGTGCTTATATAACTAACTACATACATTATGACATTACGAAGATGGTCTTTCTTAGAAAATCAAACCCAAAGAAGCTGAAGTTAATAATTTATGCTAAAGTAAAAGCATTTTTGGTACTTTGTAAAAGATGGGCTTCTTTTGAATCACCTAATAACCTAACTGAATACCTAACTGATCACGTCAAGAATACTTCAAAAGTAAAATTAAAATTAAACTACTGCCTTTTAAAGCTTCATTATTGAGAAAAAATTAATTAGAAACTACTTTTCAATAAGTATATCGAGAAAAATAAAATATGTGAAAGGAAAAACACAATTTTAATCTTTTCTGAAAAATTTCCCTCCAGCATTTTTGATAAGTTCAATACTTCAAATACCTAATATACATCATAATAGCTTACACTAAATTACGTTATGTTACCTTAAGTCAACTCTACAACTTTTAAAAGCGTCGTTGGCTTAAATGGACTGTGTTAAATGGAATCTAAAAGAAAGTAATTTAAAGGAAAGTATTCTGAAAATGAGGCTTTAACTTTTTCCAATGAAGATGATGAAAGTTGGTAGTTGCCTAAAGCTTCTTGATCGTATTGGAATTCTCATCTTGTCTTCGCATCCTGCAAGGCATTCGCCATGCATTCAGCATTCTGAGCATCCAACTCAATTGACTGTTCCATCCATAGTGAATAGTGATGTACACAGCATTGAATATTATTACCTTGTACATATACTTACTTACAACAGTCGTACCTAACTATTAGAAAAAACTACACGATTAGCATTGGCATGACGGCTGGATGCTTTCATACAATGAATAGCTTATTGGTCTTTTTCCCCTCTTGGCAAATTTACTTTCTCTGTGCTTTCTCCTTTCAAAACTTTTTTTCCTCATCGCTCATTTTTTTACCACCATGTATGGATAAATACACACATGACACATACATACATTCAATTCAGAATGAATAGAGAGAGAGAGAAACCATCCAAGAAATTAGGTACTTCTTAATAAAGATTCTTACTAGAATTATTTTTATTCCACTCACTCCACCACTCTAATTTTTCCTGGGACATTCATAATGATAAAAGTCAAGAGAAATTCATTATATTTGAAGAAAAACTTGAAAAGATTTATCAACAACGAAGCGGACAGAAGCTGCTAGGGTCTGTACTCTCTAGAGAAATTAAATTTGCTTGAAGGTGAGGAAAACAAATGCAATGGAAGAAAGAGAGTAGGAGGAAGGAAGAAGATAAGAATAAGTTCCAAAAAATAAAGACTGCTTTTGGGTTGAATTATACAATGTCATACTATAGCTGCATTGCATTTTCTTCTCCAATGTTAGTTATGATGACGTGCACAATATTATCATGTTTGCTTCAAAGATGACAACTATAATATACCTTTTTGTTACCAGTTGGCACATCCGGAAAGGTTCCAAAAGTAAAGAATAGAGAATGATGACGTGACGTTTGCTACGGTATAGGTGCTAGTGGCAGTTTTAGCTTAGCACAAAAGCCAAAGCTCAATGTGGTAGTGTGGCATGACAGGATTATGAGAAGGAAAAGTGAGCCCTAAAGGGGTAAATAGGAGCAACTTATTAGATGTTACAAGGTGCGAAGTCTATTTGTCACATTTCATTCGAACTTCTTATCTGAGCAAAGTGTATCTGTACCTCTATTGTATACGGCTAAGCTGGAGAAAGCATTTCGTCTCACTCTCCATGTACAAGTCTCCAGCTGATCTAGACAGATTACAACACTCGCGTGTATGTTACTTCGAACATTCATCAGCTCCAAGCTAGAACCAGTCGTTATATTTCTAAGCTCTAAGGTTATATTATATAGAAAGAGTA
>JAQFZZ010000627.1:0-15729 GCA_034696405.1 Isotoma caerulea
TTAATGTATTTATTTTAAATGTGTTGACTGACTGATTCAAAATCATGTAATTTGGCATATCGCAACGATTAAAAGTAAGTTTGCATTATGTAGTAGTAATAGGGGCTGATTATAAATTATGTATGCAAAAATTATAGTTTTTGTGACTCCTCCTTCTTTCCTCTCAACGTAGCGCAATTCATAAACCTTCGAAACTTAACAAAAACTTTTTTTGAGTGTGTAAAATGTGAAAAATAACTTCATATCATTTGGTCCTAAAAACTTTAGTTTTTAGCATAAAATCAAAATATTTTGACAATCAGTTCGATTTAAATTCTAAGTTTATAAAACTCGTACAAAAAACTGAAAATCTTCCGTGAAAAAACGTACATCAAAATGCGATCAAAAGTAAAAAAAAATAACGGGTAACAATTTATTTACAGAGTAAAATATGCCACATTAAAATTTAGAGCAGCAGGTGAATTTTTTGTTACTCGATGAATTTCATGTTTGATTGTGGTGATTTAAAAAATAAGAAGTAATTTGAAATACTATTAACTGCTGTGTTTTGTTCTCAGGTCAAGTTTTGCTTAGGATATTTCTTTATTATGGAATATTAATTGTTAGTATTTCACCTTTTAGCAAATTCACATTTAACTTATTATAAAGAACAGGACATGAAGCATGATATATTTTACTGGTGTAATTTTTTATTTAGAAATTTTCATAGATGTTACATTGTGAAATATTTAGATTGTCAGTTAAAATTGTGTGCACGCAGTTTTATTGAGATCACATTTTTTAGAGATTAATGCTTGTTAACAATATTAATTCACATTTAATAAATTAAGAAAAAAGAAAAATATAACAAAAAAAAAGTTTAAAAATGTAAATAACAATTTAAAAAAAATTAAAAAATTAATTAAAAAATAAATTCAATAGACTGACGAGTGAAATGCATGTTTTAAGCGACTGACGAGTGAATGTAAATTTAAAGTGACCGACGAGTGAAATGTATTTATATTTAAGTGACTGACGAGTTAGATGTAAATTTTAAGAGAAATTCCAGTGAAAATTATTGAAAAAATTGTGTAGAGAAGAGTGAATACAATATTGCCTAGAGGGATTTGATGAGATTTTGTTAAAAGTGAAAAAATAGAGTGAAGTCAAGTGACATAAATTGTTTGTAGAACAATAAGTGAAGTTTTAGTGTATACCGGCCTTCAAGAGAGAAATCTCGACTTTCACTGGCTCTGCCAGGGGAAGTATTTCCGGTTTAACTGTTATATTATGTTATGTTATGTTAATTGACGATGCTATGTGGCACTTTAATCAGGTACCATTCTGTAGTAAACTACCATTGAGCTCTAAATATAAAACGCTAATAACCATTTGAAACCTTACTGATGAGAAAATCTTAAGCTCTTCTTCCAGTTCCTGTAAAACTAAACTATGTAAAGCAAAAACCATCTTTGGGATATTTCCTTGAAATTCCAGCTTTGCAAATTAAAATTTTACACCAATAAAACATTAAATTACTCACAACCATTAATTCACTAATTAATTACATATTGCATATTTAATATGACTCTAAATATTATTCCATTACAATTGGTCTAGAATAATTCACAACTAGTTAAATGCGGGTCAATATGTAAGCGACATTAACTATTTAATTTAATTAATATATGTCATTACAGTAAGTGTCGTAAATCTAAGTAAAATCTTCTTTGTACAACGTGAGTCGTAGGTATATAATAGAGATCAAAGGTTACATTTCTCGTTTCTTGTACTTTTTATTACTTACAGATTTGTTCAAAGATTGGCAGGATTTATCCAATATTTCAAGGCAGAAATTGTAATAAATTTAAAAGCTTAGTTACTTATACTAGGTACTACTAAAGTTATATTTTTTATAATTTTATAACGATATTTTTACTAATGAAGTGTTTTTAAAAGCGATTCAAAAAATACATATTGTTTCGTTCTCTATCTATATACGTTAAACGCGAGTTTGTCATTTTAATTAAAGATTTTTTTGTTGATATCTACCATTCGTCACACACTACTTTCTTAACAAAATGCCTTAATTAGTAAAAATGAACGAATTCATAAAATTGATCCTTTGAAAGAGTATTTCGAACAAAAATTTAAGTATGTGGTCAGTAACCATAAGATTGATATTTTAATGAACTTAAACTTTAATCAAGTTTTATATCACTATTAACATTATTAGGATGATGTGACCAAGTAAGATGTATCGTGTGCATGCAAATCCAAATCCTAATATTTAAAGCTTTCATTCATCCCTAGCTCAGTGAGAAAAGATGCTGGGACTTTTAGGGTTTTAAATATTAGACAATTTCAATTCCATAAAACTTCCTGTTTCTGTGTTAGAACATAAGTTTAAAGGTGTTTTCGTGACCATTCTGGTTTATGTGAGTGTCATTTCCTACCTCCTGTCTATGTTAAATATCCTAAGCTTAGAACGGGTGGTTCTGTACTATATAAGTAAGACTTGTATACGTACCAGAGGGTGGACGTTATCATTACCAAAATTCGTCTTCATTGAAGTTTTCCATTTCAAAGTTGAAATCTATCACAGTGTCATTTTGGGTATCTGAGTTCAAGGATAAGTAATTAGTTGGGAGCCTTGAGGATGGGGATGGCACAGGTTCAACTTGCTCAAAATTCTGTTCATCTTGCACCAGTAAGACAATGCTGGGCTTTTTTCTTGGGCCTTCTGGGATTTCTCTTGCTCCTTCTTCGATTACCTTTATTGGGCTTCCCCTTGGTCTATCTCTTGGTTTATGTGAGGTTTCCCTTGGCCCATCAGGGGGGCTTTCCCTTGGACTATCACTTGATCCATGTGGGATTTCAATTGGACCATCTCTAGGTCCATGTGGGCTTTCCCTTGGTTCATGTGGGGTTTCCCTTGGTCCAAGTGGGGCTTTCCTTGGTCCATGTGGGGTTTCCCTTGGTCCATCTATTAGTCCATTTGGGCGTTCCATTGGACTATCACTTGATCCATGTGGGATTTCAATTGGTCCATCTCTAGGTCCATGTGGGCTTTCCCTTGGTTCATGTGGGGTTTCCCTTGGTCCATCTATTGGTCCATTTGGGCTTTCCCTTGTACTATCACTTGATCCATGTGGGCTTTTCATTGGTCCATCTCTAGGTCCATGTGGGGTTTCCCTTGGTCCATCTATTGGTCCATTTGGGCTTTCCCTTGGACTATCACTTGGTCCATGTGGGCTTTCCCTTGTTCCATCTCTAGGTCCATGTTGGGTTTCCCTTGGTCCATCTATTGTTAGATCTGGGGTTTCCCTTGGACTATCTCTTGGTTCACGTGGAGTTTCCTTTGGTTCATCTCTTCGACCATGTGCGCTTCCTCTTTGTCCCTGAGCGCTTTCTCTTGGTCCATATGGACTTTCTCTTGATCCATGTGGACTTTCTCTTGATCCTTCTTGGATATCTATTGATTCATTTTGGCTCCTCCTGGGTCGATTGTGTCGTCTATTTAGTCCATGCTGACTTTCCCTTTGTCCAAGTTGACTTTCACCTTGTCCATGTGGGGTTTCCCTTGACCCCTCGTGGCTTTCCTTTGGTCCATTTTGGCTTCTTTCCGGTCGATTGTGCCTTCTCCTGCGTCGATTGGGCCTTCTCCTTAGTCCGTGTTGTCTTCCTCTTTGTCCATGAGGGCCTTCCTGTGGTTCGTCTTGCCATTCCGTCGGTTCATCTTGTATTTGTCTTCGGGGAACTACTAAAATTGAATCCAGATTTGAATTGGAGCTGCCTAAGTCATCTCTTCTTCTCCTTCCCCTTGCGAGGTTTCCTAATGTTCGAAAGGTAATTTTTGTTCGGTTTGTGGTCGAGTGTTCCAATTCATTTTCCATGATCAACTCATCCCTTGTTGAAGTTGAAGTTGGTCTGGGATTATCAGGTGGATTTTCTACATCCACGGTGCGCTTTCGCCTTCTTCGACAACAGGCACAGATTGGTATCATCACCATCAGTCCCGAGAAGGCGTAGAAAATGTTTATGACGTCAATCCCATTGGTAAATCCTATCACGCCACCAAATAATCCTGTGAGGTACAAACAAATAATATATTGCATGTACACATTTTATTTGTGACTCATTTGTTCTAAATACACATAATATCTGTATCTGGTACTTTTAAAAACTACTCATAAACGAATGTCTCACCAATCAATGCATAATTATCGTACAGCAAACTACGCTCTCGGCTAAGTACAGAGTCATCATCGAAGAATACATGCACCAGGGAGTACGAAGAGTTTGGCCTAGAAAATCAGATAAATCACCAATCAAACATTTATGGAATTGAATATTTCTTAACTTCAAGAAAAATGAAATCCTCAAACAGAAACCGATATTAATGAATAAATAGTCCATTTTTACAAAATTAATTTGTGACTTTTAAACTTAGTGTTTCTATCATTAACTGAGTTTGCATTTCTTTAAAAGGTACTTCAATGCATTCAAAATTAAATGGTTTGAAATTTGAAATGCATAAAATATTACCCGAGATTGAAGGCTTGTGGCATATCAATTCTCAACTTTGTGTGGGACGCTTCAGCTGTGTATATTATTTCGTTACATGGACTGTAGCAGGTTGGGTTGATGCAACGTTGGCGGTAGCCGCTACTCATAAATGACTCTGGAAGAGGAAGCAATTTATTAGTATGACTAAGAAAGTTAATAGAATTATTCATTGCCACTTTGCCACCAACATTTTATGAGGCCGTACCTGTGGCATTGTTGACACATTCGCGATGCATGGGGCTGCAAATTGTCTCATTCTTTCCAGCTGCATTTCAAATTTTTAAATATTCGGCAAAATTATGCGTATGTTGTGAAATATAATAAATCTATATTCATGCAACACAAAAAAAGTGCCGATATGTTGAAGTAAATGATAACCTATTATTCCCAAAAGTAAATTATTGAGCTTTCTTTTTTATTCAACTGATGCCAGGGGTTTCGTTTTTACCACTTTGAAGACATTTTTACCATACCACTGGTAAAAATGATTAGAATCACTGGTAAGTGTTTACCAGTGGTAAGTGGTATTAATCACTGATTTTAATCAGGTGATTAATACCATCCGGAAACCCTGACTGCAGTACTTTTTTTAAATTTAAAAAAAAACTAAATTATGTTTCATCAACCAAACCTAAAAAGAATAGGCAAAACAAAAATATTTGGAAAATGTTCCCCATTTCATTGTTCCACCATTCAAGGGCGTACCCACGGGGGGGGCTCACCGGGCTTGAGCCCCACCCAAGACCTCAAATTTTAACATGGAGAGGATAGGGAGGGGCGGAGCATGGGAGGGGCTTATTAACACTACAGGGATAGGATAAGCCACCCCCACAGCCCGGTTCTGGGTACGCCCTTGCCAACATTTATAATGGCATATTTGCAAATTAATTCAAGAACATAAGATGAAAGTTTACCAGTCATTTTCAGTGGGTGACATCTACAGGTCTTTTCAATCTCCTTTGCGAGACACTCTTTATAGCAGTTGCCTTTGGTGTATTTCCGAAACTGCTTTAATGGATTCTCTTTGTCCAGGTAGCATTTCCGTTTATCCTTACAATTAAAAAAATAAATAAACAGTAGCAAATTATGACCAAAAGTATGAATTAGATAAATTAGATTACCAAAAGTACAAAACAGATTACCAGAGATAACGTTCCAATATTTGGATTAGCCTGTGTGATTTGAGCCCGAACTTTTATGAACACTTCGTATCCAGGTCCAATATTAAATCCATTCTTTATCACCAAAGGCTCCTCAAAAGGATGATGAATGCTCACCTACATTCATTCATATGAAATATTGAAAGTCAAGAAGGTTTATTGACATGAAGAATAATGTTAGGGACTTGGGGATATTCTCTTGCAAAATAGGCACGATACACTTACTATGTAACCTTCACCGTCCACCATTGGGCAGGCACTTTCATCACTGTTTTCATCGTAAACCAGAAGATGCGAAATTCCATTTTTAAATCCCGACACGATTTGCCTTCTTGGGAACTCGTTGTTATGTTCAATGTCCTTGTCTTTGAAAAATGAGTGGTTGCCATTTGCCCACTGATTCCATTTATCCATTTCAGGCTGAAACTCGGCTCCGTGTTTGTGCAAAATTGACTTCAGACCGTTGTCACTGAAAATAAATCACATAATTATTGCATTGAAAAATGTATATTAAAACAAATATTGCATCATTTATAATTTTAAAATTTAACCACTTTACAATTTTTCACTTTTAACAATAAAAAAATTTCTTTAAATTTTTGAAATTTTAATAATTAACAATTAATTTTACACTTATTTGACTTTTTAAATGTTACATAACTTTTCTGCTTAATTCCTGCGCGCCCAAATGACAACGCTGTAAATATTATTTTCATTTTTCAATTTAAAATAGAGTACATATATTTATATGAACCTTACCTTCGCAAAATTTCGTCTGGCATTTTGTTAAAGGAACAACCTGTGCCAACATTGGTTTGGACAGCACCAAAAATGGCTCGACACGACTTCCGGTTTGAACCTTGCCAGAGGCAACCAGTGAGAATTGCTGAGCAGTTGATAAGTCCCTTAATCAAAGTAAATAAATACTTCATAGTAAATTCATTTTAAAATCAATTACTGAATGTAAGTTACCTTTTGAACGAATGGTATCAATTTTTGGGTTGCCGTATTGTCTTCAATATTGTCGCGTATTGACATATCTTTATACTTCTTCCAGAATGGGATATTGTGCAGCTCAAAGGATTTACCTCTACTTACAGCGTTAAACTTCTTTGCATAGCTAGGGTCTGCTTCGCAAAAGTGATCAATCAACTGCAATAGCTTCACAGCGTCGTGTAAATTCCAAATATTTTTCTTGTGGTTCGTAACGTCTACCTCAGCTGTTTCTTGTGCGTTCCAATACACCCTAAATTATTTATGAGTATTAACAGGTTTTTGTAGCGGTCCTACTATTCTACCTGACCTTAATCCATCTTGGCATATTCGCTTTAAAGCCTCCAAATAATCTTTGTATAACCCACAAAAGGCTTTTGTTCACCCAAAAACCAACTGGCCCTTTGAAACTTACCCGTTTCTCTAACTACCCACAAAGGCAACCATATATATTAAACATACATTAAATTAAATTAGAAGAAGATATACAAAATGTAGCAAGGTGGATGTGTAATAATAACCTAAAATTAAGTAATCCTAAAACGTTAGTTATGTTTTGTGCTAGACCCTTTAATTGTGCTATTCTAGCACAATTAAATAATCTTGTAATAGAACTGAACGGTCAACCTATAAAAAGAGTAGAATCTTTAAAAATTTTGGGTGTAACAATTGACGATAAGTTAAATTGGACAACCCAAACAAATCTAGTTAGTAAAAAATGTAACAATATTCTCTCTTCTCTATTCCCAATTCGTGACATATTATCCATTGCTGGCAGAACCAAATTAATTAATGCTTATGTGTTTTCAATTATTAATTACGCATCTGTTGTATGGATGTCACCATCAAAATCTAATTACAAAATTGTAAAATCAATACTAAATCGATCAGCAAGATTCATTCTACGAAGAAGATATGTTGACTCAGTGAGCCATGAATATGAAAATCTTAAATGGTTGTTACCTAAATTTAAATTCCAATTTGAAGTTCTGAAGATAGCATACTCAATTATTAATAATCTAGCCCCTGATTATTTCAACAATTACCTCATTACTGACAAATTCGATACAAGAGTAACAAGAACCCAAACCTATAATATTATCACGTCAAATTATATTTCGGAAAAATCAATAAAATTTACAGCCTCAAAATTATGGCTAGATCTTCCTGATATTCTTCAAGTACCAATGCTTTACAATATGTATAAAGAAGACTCTTTGACTACCTTTTAGCTGTACAGTCTGCTGAGTATCACTTGTCAAACGATGAAGATAATCTATGTAATCTCACATGCATTGAAAGCGCGATTAATAATTCCTGAAAATTACTTAATATAGAAAAATTTTCTATCTAAATTATTATATAACAATCTTATCTATATTGAACTATTTATACTAATTTAAGAATTACTTTATCTTGTAAATTATTCCCTTATGATGTAATTGCCACATTGTACACGTACAGTGGGTACCATATTGTAAATTCAAATAAAAAATAAAATATATATCGGTGCCCCATACTAAACGGTCCCTTCGTTTGAAAGAAAAAAACCCACACTAGGTCATAAAGTTTCTTTATTACAGAATTGCTAAATTTTAAGTTTTCCCAAATCTACCCTTTAGATACCCCAACCCAATATCAACAGCACGTATGTCAAATATATAATATCAGTGTTATTTTCCAATTAAACTTTACAGTTGTTGCTGATGGGTCGCACCAAAAATATTCTATGACTTATACCGTCGTATAAAAATTTCCCCACGACAATTACCACAAATGCCAAATGGGCGTAGTTCAAAGGAAGTTGAACAAGTTTAAAAATTAAAATGTCACTCAATTATATACTTTAATTAACGAGAAAATAGTTTAAATACCTTAGTTGTTTCTTTATTTATCATGTTGACATTGATACTTCAGTTTTCAGGTTAGTTAAAAGTATTGATTTAAATTACATTAAAAATTTTAAAGAAGAATTTGTGTTTTAACTTTATTTTAACAACTAAAGATATTTTGTTGACTTAAAGACCAATTTGAAATAAGCGTCGGAGGGTTTTAACTACCCTCACTAATTGCACAACAAATGATAATGACAAATCTGGACACCATAAGGCACTGCACTGCATCATAAATTATCATACAAATCTGTAATGTAGTATTTATAACATTGAACAAGCACTTACTCGAGAGCATCATCCATAACAGACTTTTTAAATAAATTAGGTGATGAGACAGTTATCGCTGGAAATGGTATCTGGTCGATAGGGATGCCACCATCACGGAATGCATGCAATATCGGACGATTCCAGTACTGATTCAAAATTTCCAGACTCAGTACGATTGCAAACGACATCAAGAGAAAGAATACGATGAACCAAAACAACCTACAAAATAATAACTCATTTCAATGCGAGCGACCTTGTAATGAGCATATCACAGCAGCGAAACATTTCAGTTTATGTCCTTCAAAATTTTGATTTTCCTTTCAAATGCGATTACAAAGCCTTATTGTTTGAGTAAAATTGTTGAGCAAACAATAGCCTCGTACGTAACGCATAAATTGACTTGAGATGCATTCATTTAAACTTGTAAGTTCATTTTGCAGTGCATTAACTAATATATTTTTCAGTTATCCTCTTCTCATCAACCTTGTCAAAATGGGACAAATATTAAAGGTTCCAAGTTTCTTTATTATTTGGTTGTGGATAGCAGCGAACATTAGCAGTGTACATGGAAAATGTGTGTGTCACAATGGAGCTGAGAATAGTTTCTATTGTGGATACGAACTCAATAGTTTTAACAAAAATGAGTTGTGCGAACCTGAATGGATGTATTCTTGCAAACCACAAAAAGATATGGATGCTGAGTTAAAAATGATGTGCTCTGAGTCATGTTCACTAAAGCAAAGATGTTATTACGAAGGTTGTGATTTAACCAAAGGAAGGATTTGCAACGCACTGAAACCTAAAAAATCTCTCTCCAAAGGATAAGTTATAGTAAGTAAATATTAACAGCTCATAAAGGACACAGACCATTTTTTTTACCAAAGTAGCAGTAGATTGTAAGATTATTCAATTTGCAGGGTTTAAGAAAACTTGACAATGGAGTTGACAGTGAGGTACAACTAAAGAGTACAGAAAGCTCATCATCATCATCACTTTATTCAAGTTCACTTAAATAAATGTATGCATGCACTGTTATTCTCTAATAATTTGCAAAATAACGTATTTACTGATCAACACACCTTGTCACGAACACACGTTTTATGAAATGTTTACAGCTCTAAATAAAAAGTTGAAATTGAAAAATGAACAGAAAGCCAAATGTTGATTTATATTTTTAAAAATCATATAATGCGAGTATGTGGAGTACATCTGCAAATGATATGCAGAGAAAGAATACTACGGCCATCTAAAACCACCTACAAAATAAGAAAGCATTTCACTGCGACCTTGTAATAATGAGTATATGGCAGCAGAGCAGCAATATCCTTCAGCGTACATTCCAGCTAATTTTGATAAGCCTTTCAAATGCAATAACAGTGCCTTATTGTTTGAGTAATTTAGTTATTCAAACAATAGTTTCGTTACGCACAACTTAAATAGAGATCATTCATTTAAAAATGTGAACTTATTTGGCAGTTAATTAACTGACGGACGTATTTTTCAGTTTTCATCTTCTCTTCAACCTTTTAAAAATGGGGCAAATAGTAAAGGTTCCAACTTATATAATTGTTTGGCTGTGCATAGTAGCGAACATTAGTAACGTGTATGGAAAATGGGTGTGTCACAATAAAGCTGAGAAGAGTACTACTTACTACTACTATTGTGGATTCGAACTGAATGGTTTAAAAAAATGAGATATGTGAACCTGAATGGATGTATTCTTGCAAACCAGAAAAAGATAAGGATGCCGTAGTAAAACAAATGTGTCCAGTGTTCCATGTGGACCACAGGACAAATGTTTTTCCGAAGGTTGTGATGCAAGCAAATGAAGGAAGTGTACCCGCTCCAAAGCATAAGTTTTTAAGTAAATAAGAACACGGACGAATATTTATTACCGAAGTTGCAAATATAACTTGTAAGATTGCTTAATTTCCAAGATTACTACAGTAAAACTCAGCAATGGAGGGGACAGCAAGGTGCAACTAAAGAGTACATAATTGTCATCATCATCACTTTGTTCAAGATTTCACTTCAACGTATGTATGTACTGCTTCGCAAACTAACTACTAATTTATTGATAAACACCATTTGTCAGGCACACAAGTTTTTTTATCTAATGTTTGCAAGATTCAATATAAAAAATTCGAATTGAACATTTATGAACAGAAATACGTGTACTAAATAAAGCCAAATATTGATTTTCATATTTTCTATAAATGGTATATATAATATAGGGCATTCGGTAACAAGAACAACAATGCAATATTTTTCAAGGATATTCTTACGAGAATGAAAATATGCATATTCGATTTTAAATGCATGCTTAAGTGGAGCCATTATATCCACCCGCCCTGTACATGAAAGCTCTTTCTTGGTAAGAATTGAATTGTGCTTACCGTTCGCAACATGAAATATCATCTTTGCATGCATCTTTGATGCCTGGAATTCTTGTCTTTTTTAGTCCCCTGACCCAACGCTTCTTTTTATCGGGCTTCCACCCAAAGCATCTTCGAAAAAAGTCCTTCACACATTTCAATATTCTCATCGCCAATTCAAATCTCAGCAAAAGGATAGAAATTTCAGATTTTCCACTCCAAGAACCTTCAATTTAAACCAATTAAAAAATTAACATGTTAAAAATATTGTTAGCATCCAAAATCTCTCATTTTTGCAATTTATCGCAATGGGATGCTGTTTTTCAGTAACACCACTTTTCATGTATTTTCCATTGGTTTTTATTGGAAGATTAATTAAACTAAGAAATCAATTGGTCATTATCTAAGGATGATATCATGTTTTGTGTTTAATGGTATGAAATATGAAACATTAGAAACATGAAGCAATAGTAATTTCAATACGAGTGTATAGTATTCTTGGCGAAAACGGAATTAATTTATAATCGGAAACATATTTTTCAAATTACAATTTTTATTGATTGATATCAATAACTTTTATTTTTACAGCTTGCCGTAACTTTTAAATGTTAATTGTAATTGTAGATCATATTTAACCTCCTCATTTCGTGCCGTAACTTGGACATAATTTTACTTTCATATTGTTTTTGCTGTAATTTGTTTTCATGTCATTCTTTTATAGTGACTGCGGGCATTTCTAAATTCAATTGAATAATTTCCATTCATATCAGTTTTACTCTTGGAGACCCCATCAATTGGAAAAAGCAAAAATTTCTCTACAAGACTTTGATCCAGAGAAGCTTAAGAAATGCAATATAAATTTATAGGTACGACTGCTGATCTTTCTCTGAAATTTTGATTTTAATCATTTTCAAAATTATGAAATATGTAATTAATGATGAAATTGAAATTCTAAATTTTGAATTTTAAAATAAATTATTAATTTTTTTGTAGAATTTAGGCAAAGTTGGGTGGGTTTTATAAGGATATTTTGCAGGTTGATTCTAGCTAGGGTATTACATCCATTGCCATCAATACTATCACTATCACACACAACAATATGCATGTACGCCTTACACCCTTCCTAGTGAATGCTAAATTAAAAAAACAAAAAACGAATACCGTGAAATCTTTAACTTTTAACGTGGTTTTCTTCGAATGTTAGCTGTATCTGATTCAAAGACCAGGTTTAAACCCTCGTCAATATTAAAAAATTAAATGAATGCACTAAAATACAATATTACCAACCCAAATCCTCAACGGAGAATCAAAAAGTTTTTATCTGGCTGGACACCCCATGTCTAAACAATTTATGCATTTTCATATTAATATCGATCGCTTTCATTTATTATACTTTACGTGAAAATTAAATGCTTCTAAACTTTCATATTTAAAACAAAGCGACGGCAAAATAAAATGAAAAGGAAATAGACCTAAGCACCTGACATGAACAATGAATCATAATTTTGTTATATGAGAATGAGAGCCAAAAATCGTAAAAATTAAAGTAACAGCAAAACAAATAAATTGAACTGTCGTCGCAATGACCTTCAATTGACATCAAAGTGAAGTTAATTTCCGACTATCAATATTCTACGAATTAACAATACAATTTTAACAATGAGCTACTAAAATACAATGTTGCATATTGTTTGAACAATATGACTTTTATAGCGTTCTTGCCAACGCTAGAGAGTATGAAAAATATGTAAGTAAATATCGCGATTGAAATAGGTATATTTAAATGTAATACGAAATCAAATTCTAATGGAAATATACGAACAGTGGGATCTGCAGGATAACAAATATTCCAAAAATATTTTAAACATGTCTGTACTTACAGTGTCGTTGATGTTAAATCGGCAATGTCGATGAAGATAAAACCAACAAATGCAGTTGTTTGATTAAATTAAGTCACACCTTGGGTGCTAACTACACTACAATACAATATGTTTACATACAAACAATAACTTCATCATGCAATCTGTAAATCTCTTGATAGGTTAGGCAGATTTTTGCACTTAACAATTATTATTATGGGGTGAATGATTACTTCAGTGTTCCTTAAGGTAACTTTGCTCTTTTTTGTTTTCTTTGCTGATTGGGTTTGATGATGAATAAATCTTTGTCGTTTAAATGCCTTAACTGTTGTAGCAGTGGAGTGTTTCACCCTTAAGTTGCAACTATGCGTTCTAGTCAATTTTGAAACGACGAAAAATGCTATTTTACGTGGCATATTAGTTGAATGACGCCACAGACAGGGGATCGATGGTCCAACTCGTTAATTTGTTGGTTTTGTGACATAAATTAATCTTTAAAACATGTCCATAGAAGAAGAAATTCATTTCCTCTCGTTGAAGACAGTGCATGCAATTCAATGCTAAATGTACTCCGAACCGAATGGTCTAGTTGGATTTATTTGCATTTCACCGATACGAAAGTGCAAATTAAGTTCTTTCCAATGAAGTGGTAATTATTATAGACAGTGTATATTACAAGCAATTCGACAATGTTTGTCTTAAAACAAGCTTAGCAATGTACCACCGGTACGTTTTTTTTGCAAAGTAAATTGAGTTGTACTTCATCGTAAGAAGTATATAAGATTAGAAGACAAGCCATTGGGAGTTTAGCTGGAATAACGTCCTCCTAATCCTAATGTTGTCTAACGTATTTTGTCACGAGTTACTGGACGCTGAACCGTCATTGATGAGTAAAAATCATCTCATATTTCCATTATAATTTGGCTAGCAGAGAACTTTCACTTCCTCATTGAAATAACTTTGGCGTTTAAAAATTTTTAAGCTTCACACAGAAAAGTAATGGCGAGTATTTTTAGATCGTAAAATGCCTAATACTTGAACATACGTCTCTTTCAAGAGTCAGACAGAAAAGTAAAGTTTATAAAGTTTCACAAGAACTTTGCCAGTTTCAGGGTTTTACATTTTAAAATTTTGTAAGTTGATCATATGTCGAAAAGAATTGCCTGATGCTAAAATTGCTAGAATTTATACCGATAACAATATGATCAAATTGCTTCTTATGTTTAATCTGAATTTGAACTATTGGGAAACTAGGTGATTATCAAATAATACAATTTAATACATAATGAAAATGATTTTAGTTTCTTGTAAAACATTGTAAATTGTAATAGCATAAGTTTATTCTGCAATGCTAGTGTAAAGTGTAGTTAAATTCATGTTTTTTGGGTTCATCTGTAATGCATTATTGTTCATTGTTTTTTAAAGTTGAGGAAACTGAATTATGGAACGTTGCATTATAATATACAGTTGCAAATATCCTCATTAGCTTACTAAAAAGGTTATCTTACATTTCACATGGCATTAGTCGGCTGAGACCAAAATAGGTAGTGGATCGATACTCAAAGGGTAAATTTATTCCTTGTGTGAACTTAATTAATATTTACTAAAATATGCATAGACATTGAAACTCATTTCATATCTTTCAATCGTTTTAGCATGCAATACAAAATGTGTTTATCAGAAACTAAATTATAGATTTGTATTTGACGAGAAGAAAAGTGCAAATAAACTCATCTGTATTGTACATTGTGGTAGTAAGCAATTCTAGTAAGCAGTCTATCCAAAACATATCAACAGTGGAACTATTTTTGTAGACTCTGAAACAAATTTACCTTCAACTTGGCTTTGTTAAAGCGTATTCCAGATATCAATACTACAAACTACAATCCGGGGATTACAATAATTTAATGGCAGAATATTGGTTCATATAACCCCCCTAATCCTCTAGATGTAAGCTTACCTTATAATCTTCTGCATAAATAATCTCGCTTGAATCTATAAAACGCTAACATTTACTCATTTACTTCGTGTAATTTTAAATTTTAAATATTTGGAGCTATTTTAAACTATTCGGGGCTATTTAAAACTATTCGAGGCAATTCGCAAATATTCGGGGCTATTTGAAACCATTCAGCCCTGTTTAAAGCAATTTGGACCTATTATAATGGCATTTTCCCCCTTTGGAGGTGTAGTCAAGGTCGTGGGACTCATTGTTTTATCTTAAAACATATTGTCCTAGGTCAGTGTGTCATTTAAACCCATAATCTCATATTGCCCCTTTGGGGGTGTGGTCGGGTTTTTCGGGGTCCGTTAGAGGTTTTTTAGTCCCTGTACATCACATAAAAGACAAGCCTTTTGTTGGGTATTAAATACATTAAGATTAAATACCGTCAAATGGTTCATTATATTTCCTTTTAGAAACTAAAAGACTTCACTATACTCTCAATATGACTCTCAACAATACTAAACAGCTAGGTAATTAATATTCAATTATATTTTGGAAAGTTTCACCTTCATGGATTTATCCTACCTACCAAAACATTTAAAATGTATTCATTTCAGGTATGACGCTTTTGAGAAAACAAATGTCTATTAATTCAAATGAGTTACTCTAAGTATTATTGTCCAATTA
>JAQFZZ010000628.1:0-15721 GCA_034696405.1 Isotoma caerulea
TGGACACGAACGTTCTCATAAAGTGCTTTCGCTTCGCTCCCGCACTTAATAACAAACAATAAATATTCCAAGAAGTCAACCAAGCTAACAAAATGTAAATCTTAAACAGTTTTTGTATCTCGTCAAAAGAATATTGTTTTCGAATGTTGTGTAACAAGGCGTATATGTTGTTGTTCTTGATAATTTCCCAATGATTAATTAAGCGAAAAATTTCACCTCCATGTATAAATTGACAATCAAATGATGAATATTCTCTTCGTGCAAAAACCGGTAATGCAATCAATTAAAATGAATGCATCATAATCATGCCCTATATCATAAAGGTACCTTTTTAATTAATATCGATCGTTTGATTACGTTGTCCTTTAGCATGCGTCATTGGAACTAATTGCCACTATTGGCAGTATCTTCAAAGTCAAACAACTTAATTCGGAGACGCAAAGGTTACACATTTTTATTTATTTTAAGTCCCAACGTAAGTCTCAGATGATGCTTCTATATGCTATAAGTTCTCAGATTGCTAATTGCTACCACACCAGATGCAAAGTGGAATAAACTCCATGCAATCGAGACAATAGAATTTCAATTCAACCCTCATAAACCAATTCAGATATCTAACTCTAGTTAAATAAATAAATTAATAAATATATATGTATCTAACAAGGGTTAAGCAAAACCTAAAAGTGGGATAAAAAACTAGATATGCAAAAAATAATGCATTTATTACATAAACAGTAGCTGGTTCAGATTATTCATTAAAATTCATTCTGATAACCTTGTTGAGTTATAAGAGCTACGGACTTCTTGTCCCAGTCCAGTGTAATTTACGTACAATTTCCAAATTTCAGTTAGTTCACATTGGTCTCTTGCAACTGAACCTTATAGTAAGAAAAATCGCATCCAAACCCTACTGAATTAAGTTTCAGGCAGAAACTTCAAGCTATATATGAGTTTTAATTCAAGGTTTGATCCTATTTTTTTTATTGAAATTAAGAAATGTGGCTATTAAGAATGGAACATGTTGGAATTTACTTTTTCTTAATTATTTTTGCAAACCTGCAATTGTTAAGTAATTGCGTTTCGCTTGAAAAAGAACTGACATTAACGTCCAAAGAAAAATTAGCTCTGGACAAGGTAAAATTCTTTAAGTCTATATTAAAGAAAAGCAAATGTGTTCCAAAATCCTTCGATTAAAATGTTGAACTGACCGATATCAAAATTAAATGTCTACAGTTCAGAGATCTTGTGACTGCCAACCTGACTCACGAGCATATGAAGAAAGATATCTACTTAATTAAATGGCTAAGAGGTAACTTCCGTAAAAAAATGGCTTGATGCTAAAAATCTAAAGATTTTGTATATCAATTTCAGCTAGAAATTTAGATGTTCCAGAAGCACAACGAATGCTTATGAATGTAAGAATTACCATTAAAATTGGTTTTAGAAATATGAAATTTTACTCATTTGAGCATTTGTTTTTTCTGGAACATTTTAGAATCTGAAATGGAGAAAAGAGTATCGAATGGATGATATTATGAACGAAGATTTTAGCTATTATGAAGAGAAGTATCCATTCTGGTTAGATGGAAGGGACATGTGGAACCGCCCAGGTGAGTCGCATTGGTTAAAATTGTATGACACGGTAATTGATAATTTTATTCGGAAACAGTTGGTACTGCTGACATTAGCGTTTGGGACCCACGGCCAGCTATTATTTCCGGTAACGGTGAAAAACTTTTGCGATTTGCCATAAGAGTTCTGGAAACGGCTACGACAATGGTTCGAGAAGATCAAGCAAAAGGTCTGAATGTAACCCAGTTTACTTTAATTGGAAACTTGGCTGGTTTTAATCTGATTCAACATGGATGTTTAAGATGTAAGTTTTCATTTTTTATTTCAACTTGCTCTTTCGTTTATAAATTAATTTTTGATGTTAGTTATTTGATAATGGTTTTTGTTTTTTAGGCATTCCGATTTACATACAGTTTCTTATAACGTATGAAAACTACTTTCCTGGGATGTTGAACAAGCTGTATTTCGTTAACAGTTGAGTTTACTATTAGTTTTCTTTGATTGCTGCATCGCTGCATAACATTATGCTTTTATAGAATTTTATCATTGACTTTGTGTAAATTCGTCAAATTAAACGTATGTTTAGTTTAAACCTTTTTTTATAACATGACCATTTCTTTTAATTAAAAAAAATTAATCTTATTTTAGAGCGTACTGAACGTGGAATCTTTGTATCTTGTCCTAGAAATTTTATACTCTCAGTATGAGGTTAATACATCCTAAAATGTCTCTTGCCTATAAACTGTACTTTACATTTTTAGTACAAAAGAACTTTACGTATTTTGATTTCGGATTTCGTTTTATATTTGATTGTATTAAATAATTGATCATATTTTGAAACCCTTTAGCTCCTGCAGCATTCGATGTTTTGCTTCAAATAGCCCTACCCGTCTTGCATCCTGAGACACGAGAGGCTTTGGCTATTTTTGGAACAAATAAAAATCAATGGATACCCGAAATCCTTGATTTTATTCCTTCGGAACAAATACGTCCCCAGTTTGGAGGAAGCAAAAAATTAGATCCGGATTTGGATAATTATTACTATAAATAAATATGAAATAATAAATCTCTGTAGTTTAATATATAAAAAACTAACTTAAAAATATACATAAAACAATCTTTATTTAATGAAACTGTCATGTAACTTCTTCTCATTTCCACATGAAAATACAGTGAAATGAGATGAGATCATTCTTCGGGATGTTTAGCCACCCATGCCATGTCAAGTCTGTGACGTGAGATGCATAAAAAAGACAGATTAAATTTCAAAAGTTTCTCAGATGTAGTCCCTTTAAATAGGGAAAGCCTCCTGTAAACATAAAACGAAGTGAGTGTACCCATGACCCATATGGAGCGTCGCAAAGGGAATCACTTTTTATAAGTTTTGAAAAATAGTAATTTTCAATAATTGTAAATAGCTTAGAGAGTGGACCCACTTACTGTGTACTGGGGTCAGCTCTCTTTACGGAGGTTGACTGGGAATCTGGGAATGACAAAATCAGATTTTAGGAGCAACATGATATGGGAATACGGGAAGGGACAGAAAATGAGGATAAGGAACCGAGTCAAATATTTTATGAAAACTATGCTTTTTTAAAATTCCAAATGTCCAACTAACTATTTTTAAATTTAACTAACTGTGTAATGGGTTGAATTGGAAATTACATAGAAATATATTAAAAAGTAAAAAGTGAACATAAAATTGAAATGACAGGAACTTCCTGTCAGGAAGCGTGGGCGTGTGAAATGCCGGAAGTATACGTTAAAATTTAATTATTATTTTTGTTCAATATCTTATTTAAGTTTTTGGATATGTTGTTCAGGTTCACAGAAGAGAGATCCAGCCTTTACAGTGGAAAGGCTGATCTCTCTTCTGTGGTTCAGGTTCATATTTTTATTTATACTTTTACTTTACCTCCGTAAAGAGAGCTGAGGACCCCAGCTACTTTTACTTCATACTTCGATGGTGTTTAATTTTAAATTATATTTCCAAAGGAGTTACATTTACTGATTTACGACCTTTTCGTTCTTTTATTGAAGGAAAAACCGGCGGACCCAAGTTGGGCTGCCAAAATTCAGAGTTGGGGGTGACATATAATTCCATGGGGGTGCCCAGGTCTTGTGAATATTCGTGAAATCAAGAAAAAGATCCAAAAAAATTGTGTGGGTAAGCTGATACGGCAGATAGAAAATGCGGGACAATAGTAAACAAACACTGTTTTATTTCATACATGTGCGTTAGACTTGTTTCAGTGAATATTTGAATCGTTACTTTTTAACCTTCAACCTTCAACCTCAACCTTTTGATTTTACTCAAAGCACAAAGCATTGTTATTTGTGATTTGTTATTCCATATTCTGTATTCAGTTCAGCAGTGCTCCGGTTGGTAACTTTTTCTATATTTCTGTGTTCTGCAATTTATAAACAAAATTTGAAATTGAAAATTGATAGTTTTAATTATTATGTATTATAGTAAATAGTTGATTAATCTGTCTGTCATCTGTAGAACAAATAGTGAATAGAACAATCAAAATATTCATTTTTTTGTTGGAGGAATTGCCTACTCTTAATTTAAGTGATAAGTTTGTAATTGAAAATTATTATGTATTATGTATTATAGTAAATAGTTGATTAATCTGTCTGTCATCTGTAGAACAAATAGTGAAGAACAATCAAAATATTCATTTTTTTGTTGGAGGAATTGCCTACTCTTAATTTAAAAAGTGATAAGTTTGTAATTGAAAATTATTATGTATTATGTATTATAGTAAATAGTTGATTAATCTGTCTGTAGAACAAATAGTGAATAGAACAATCAAAATATTCATTTTTTTGTTGGAGGAATTGCCTATTCTTAATTTAAGTGATAAGTTTGTAATTGAAAATTGAATAATTGACCCAAATTAAAATCAAACAGACTGCATAATGTTTCAATTTTTAATTCAATTAAATTACTATTTAAATAGTATAATTCATTTACTTTGCGATTTAACAAGATTTTTAAATTTAATTGTATTGTAATTCCCCGTGATTTTGTTCATTTATAGTTGCGAATTGCTGAGAGAAGATTATAAAATGTCAGTGGCAGTCATACTATCATCATCGCGATGTGTTCAAGCAGTAGCAGGTCAAGAACAAGAGACAGTGAATCTCATAAAGATTTCAAAATTTGATAATATAGGAAAAAGTCGTCTTGTAAAGCAGCCAACGCCAAATGGTATCCCTAGATCGTTATTTCAAAGGGAGTTAGGCTTTACATGCTTTCCAGAAACAGATGGGTAAGTTGTTGACTTACTGTAAAGTGTAAATACAAATTGACACTGTCGAAAGGAGAAGAGACAGTTCACAGTTAAAGGTCATAAGTCATAAGGAGAAAGTTTATACTTTAATTTACATGATTTACATAATGGGGATGGAAATGAATTATTGAACGAATTATTTTTATTTTCAGTCTCGAAAAGCATTTGTATCGGCAATTGATGCTTTCTCGTGCTCCAGGTGAAAAGGAACACATAAAGCCGCGATTGGAAACGTTCAGTGTTAAAAGGACCCAACATAACACAAATGCTCAAATTTTGCATGAGAAAAAATCAAAATGGATTAAATCTAAGCTAACAGAAAAAAACTTACCTCTGAGATCTTCTGTTACCTGCAAGCAAAACAGGACAAGTCATTTTATTGACGAAACCATAATGATCAAGGAAAAAAGCGGCGATAATTCGGTTACGAGAAATTTTTTCGTTCCAAGTATATCGAGTATTGGCGAAGCTTTTAAGGTGATCATTTAATGAAAAAGAATGAGCAAGAGATAAAATACAGTTTGTATAAGACTTTTGTAAAAGTTTAATACTATATATGCCATTAAATTTTTTACAGTTGAAGTATGCCATAAAAGATGACGTCGATTCGAAATGGGAATCGTTTGATACATGGTACATAACTGAGCTGTCAACCGAACTAGACAAATATGGACGAAACGTAGTTCCCAAACAGTCAGCGACCCTATTTGTTGTCCTAAGTCGGAAGTTAATCTTATACAATTTGAACACTGGGCTCATTAAAGATGAGTTGGTTCTAAGTGCGCCAGACTCGGCTGTCAAATATGCACACCTGCAATTGGACCAAGAAAACAATAGAGTTTATGTCACTGCTTCCAAAACTTCTCTCGCGAGTAATTTGACAGATGAAGTCCTCGTCCTGTCTTATCCTCCTTTAACGCTACTGTACAAACTTCAGGTTGGATATTTATTTGTTTATATTAGTTTAGCTAAATACATTACAATGAAATCTGTAATTTATGACCTTGTTTGGCATATCTAATCTAAATTCATTTTATTTAAAGACTCCTAAAGGTTCGTTGGGTAAGGGAGTTACGAGTATAGAAAATGTAGGAAGCCTTTTTTGCATCACGAGATCATCAAAAGTTGAAATTGCTGATATCGATGACGTGTTATCAGTAAGTTCAAAGGGTTAAAATCTCAAATTAAATCATAGACATATATGTAATGTACTAATTAAATAGTCATTTTTGTATGATATAATGATTAATGATTATTTTTTAATATAATATAATAGGCTAACACGACTGAGGCTGACCGTACACTGCCCAACGGGAAAACAATTACTGTAAAGGAAAGTCCACCCATACTGTTTTCCCTTAAAACAAAAAATGGGCACTTCATTTTTGACGAAAGTATTTCTCCAGCTCTTGTCTATGCCCGAAGCAAAAACGGATTTGAGGTGACTTAATTTTATTCTATAAACTAACTGTGTCGTTGTAATTTAATTGATAACAAATTGCAGTTTGGAGAAAAACTATTGTTGTTCCCTTGTTTCAGATTTACAACATTAAAAATTCTGAAAAACCTGCCGCCTCAATTGTACTTGACGAAGTTGACGATTTTTTAAATCGACTGGATAGAGAACCTGTTTTATCTCGCTACAACGAAGATGCACCTCAAATTTTGCTGCATGGCCTTTCTCATGGCTTTGAGTAAGTAAACCTCATATTCATGTCACATTTCGATTTTTAATGCCATCGATTTTGCTGGAATGTCTATGTTGACTTCAATTCTTGCAGGATTATGGAAATCAAAACAAAAGGCGAGTCTACAGTTTTAAAGCAAGTTTTGAGTACAAAAAGCCTTACCCAAAACAATCTCAATGATTCTACAAACAATAATGAACCAGGGAATCGAAATGAACTTCGTTCAAGCTTGGGACTTCGTAAACAAGCAAGAAAATGCTATTTTGATGAAGAAAAAAGCAAGGAGTACGCTTTTGATTATTCTTCAAACCTAAACCTCTTCGCAGTCTGTTCTGTCTCAGACCATCTTGGAATTTTGGAAATGAACATTTTTGATAATCGATCCTACAAACTGTTTAAGAAGTTACAACCGGTCATACTCAATTCGGAAAACAAGAAAAATCAAGCTTCAGCGTCTACTGACGTTCAGGTTCATTTTGAAAGTTCGTATATTGCTGTGAAATTAAAGCGATATACACATGGTTTTACTAGTCATTCTTATGAATTATACTGTGTGAATTTACTAACGGAGGATGTAGATATAAAATTGTAAGATCTCAAACATGTGTTTTTCATATTTTCGACAACAATAAAATTACAGACTGGATAATCTGTGTTCAAATATTTATTAATTGTGTTATGTAAGTTATTACTGATAACGTATAATTATTTTTCATGTGAATAGTTTTTTTTGCTTAGAAATAGAATAGCAATAGGGAAAACATCTACCTACCTTTATGGGCTCAAAGTTAGTACAATTCTTAAACATTCCTACTTTAAAATTTTCAGCTATTAATAAAGAATTGATTAAAAAAATTTTAATTTGAATAAATGTTTTTAATCTGTTAGTTGAATGCTTTATGAAGTTATCCGTTTGTCCGTTAGCTTCTTAATTTAATATTATAATAGTAAATGTTATTGTATGTAGAAACGAAATGTGTTTTATTGATTAGCAAATAGACTTAGCGGTTTCGTAATTTCATTAATATATTTTAAATCGTGAGAAAACACTCCGAAAAAATAAATAGAAAATTTGCAATCACCAACACGCACAATTATCATCTTTCAACAGTATTTCATAATATGAAGCGCTTCAAACGAAACCCTATTGTAAAACTTTATTTTTTGTTTTCTTAAAAACATTTGTTTTAAAAACGACTTGCATCACCAGTTGCATGTGCATGCAAAAGTGTTATTGTAAACAGGGTAATCAAGAATGTGCTTGTTGTGAAATGCATCTTTAGCTTAGACTTAGAAGCAAAAAAATATATAAAAACTCTTTAATGAACTTTAATTGCTTGCAATTTATTACTGACGACAAGTTCAAAAACAATTGTTGAGTCATACAACATAGGCGATCCAGTAGCTTGGGAAGTTTGGGAACACAAATATTCCCTTAGCGTGTGCGTGGCTCATTGCCGTATAAAGACCAACAACCGATATAAAAATACTCCGGCTGGAACAAATTAATACTTTTCGAAAATTCTTTCTGACAAGTGAACTCTCCTAGCTTTTTTTAAAGTTGACTAATACGACGAAATTACGAAATTTTTAAAATTCATTCAATATCAATGACTTGCCTTTCAATTTTTAGTTATGAGAAAAATGTTTAAATTTGAGAAAAATAGCATCACCTTGCAAAAAGCCTGGCAAGCCCATCAGATCAATTTAAATGCATATAGCCACACATTTTCAGCTCCA
This sequence comes from Isotoma caerulea, assembly GCA_034696405.1. Classification (NCBI taxonomy): domain Eukaryota; kingdom Metazoa; phylum Arthropoda; class Collembola; order Entomobryomorpha; family Isotomidae; genus Isotoma; species Isotoma caerulea. Next base: position 8,300 of record JAQFZZ010000628.1, read on the forward strand.
ATTGTTTTAATCATGCAGATGCAGTACTCGAAGAAAAAAGTTGATAGTTCTTATGAAATGGAAAAGATTTTATCTATTTTTTGTATTGACAGAGGAATTTCATCGTCAAATAAAACTGCATAATATTAAAATAGGTTAGGTTCCAAGTTCAACTCTCCTCACTTCAATATCTTACTATAACATTAAAAACCTTCCTATTTTTTACTTTAAAAAAACATTTCTCAAATCTGTGGAATAATCGAAGGATGACGGACAAGAATTTTAAGCTGTAAGCTGGAAGATCATCTCAATAAAGTTAGATCAGAATTTTACCATAGACTTTGTGAATTTGTGAGTTAAAACAAACAATTTCAAATTCGTGTTGTTTCTCATATCAGTATTTGTTCTAAATAATTAGCCTTTAGAAGTTTAAAGAAATTGAATAAGATTGATTTACATATCATATTGCATAAAACTGCATTTCATCGTACAGTATTGACGTATTAAAAATTTACAAATTATATAACAAGGAAGCACGCCCAAGTCGGTACCCAGTTGTACCAAAAATGGACCGTGAGCGTGAGAGTCGTGATTTTTACTCACAATTGAGACTAATTAATTGGTAATCTACTAGTAATGAAGAAGGAAATACAATGGTAGTACATGGGCTCTCTATTGTAAATTGCAATACAATTATACACTAAAATCTTAAATGTGTAAGAAAATGGTTCACTGATTTTATTAAACAAGCATACATAATTTTCAATTTTAAGAAATGAGGCTGGCTTTAATAACAATAACATTTTATGTATTTTTTTATCATTTTCCATTCTTAATTATGCGTTACGCACCATAATGTTAGATAATTGATTCAATGCATATTAATGGCGGAAGTTAATCAAGTGTAATCAACACAACGAGAAAAGTAATAGTGCTAGTGTCTTAAATTGAAATTACAATAATACAGTTGCATATTACTTTTGATTTTCTTTTGTACTTGTTTAAACAGATTTAGTTAACTCTGTCTTACGTTTTTTTAACAAAAATAGTGACACTGAAAAGTGCACGCTAATTGACAATTAGTCTGTCCGTACAGTAGGTGAATGATAAGCAATGTCACATTCGTTATGCACTTTTGACTTAATTATAATGCTTAACAATACTACTAGTCTTGGTGGAATTGCAAAATCTCTTTTCATCTTTATGGTTATTCAATTGTCTACTATTTTTTGTGATGCATGGTTTTTCCCTTATTTTATTTAAATGTTTTTATTACTTTTTATCTAATGTTGATTTTTCATTTCAATCGTTTTTTTCTTATACAACTTCTTCATATTCAAATATTTTTGCAGTTTTTAAACCACATTGTTTAGAAACTTTTGACTAATAAATTTTTATACAATATGAAAATTTATAGTTTAAGAATATTTCGACTTTTAGCTGTGCTTTTTGTCATTTGCATGGCTGTCACTAGCACATTTGTTGAAATTCCATTTTCGCAGTATAATCAATTATAATTTGTTTTTTTAAGTTTAGTTACTTACTATCTTACATTTCCAAATGTCGTAGAAAATATCAAATATACAGCAAACAAGCTCCACAATGCAAACTGAAATACTTCCGGAGTAAAAGTCTTCAAACTTCAACCTGAAATGATTTTAACAAAGCAAGCAATAAACCATGTATGAAAGTTCAACAACAAAGATATGAATTTGGAACAATGCTGCCTGTCACATCACAATAACGAAATAATCGCAAATCGCACCCAAAAGTAATTTAAATGTCACCATAATAATTTTATTTTTACCTAAAAACCCATAAAATAAACATGATTGATAAGAAACACAAGCTTAGTTTCCTTTGTTTGTTTATTTTAATACATTTTAATAGATATAATCTTTATATGAAGTAACGGGTGGGTTTACATTTAGACAAGTAAATATTATTGAGTCACAAAAGTAAAAAAATATAAGTTTCTATCGTAAAAAATTAAAATACAGATTAATAAATTTTCAGGGCACACATTTTGATGCAAATCAGTTATATAGTAGATTTAATTTTATTTCAGTAAATAAAAATAATATTGTGCTTATTACGTGATCTATGTCCTAATGTCATGTGTTTGAGGTGGAATGAAACTGAACAATTTAAGATTCCAATGATTAAATGCTTCTTGTACACCGTTGCACATTGATAAGCATATGTTACAGTAAATGTTGAAAATAGTCCACTTGGGAATATTCCTTGTATTTACCAAGTGCGTAATTAAGCAAAAATTAAAATAGAGTTCTTAAGTCTATTTGCATTTACGTTTAATACAATCTGCACAACTGCAACAAACACTTAAAATATAAATTACAACTTTTTGTTTTTCTGAGCTATTTGTGAGATTCTAAAGTAGCATGCATGATGTTATATCACAGTTCGTTGATCGTCAAGCTATTTAGTTACAAAATAACATTATTTTACAATATAGTTTAGTAGTAGTTCTTCTAATTAAAATCAAGTCACTCTTGCCCTTGGTGGTTGTAATTGTTTACATGGTTCGTTGATAACCTACTTCTTCATCTTAACATTGTTATATTCTTACCTGAAAGACCTATATGTTTATCATACATTCTTTAATTGTTGATACGTAAGTGCACCATACAATAAAGTTTGTTCTGGGGTTAAAACGTTCCAGATTAATTAGATAAATTAGATACAAAATTTAAAAGTAGAATGAATAGTTGAAGGTCTCCGGAAATTTCATTGTTTAATAATATCCATGGCCGTAACCGTGTCCTCCTCCTGTAATTCAAAAAGAAGAATTGAATTAACAATCAGATCAATTTGTACCGTGACAGAGCGATCCGGTTATTGGGTAGAGCATTTAATATCTTTTTGGAGGACTATCGCATCATGACTATAGGGATCGTTTTTGGGGATATTTTAAATTTTAACTTTGGGAAATGGTTTAGATAACCTTTAAAAGTTAGTAAGCCAATAACATAAGTAAACCATATATGTGTACTGTAAATTTTAAGAATTTAAAGCAAGCCTTTTGAACAGTTATTGCGTTTTTAAATGTTTTAAATTAAAGTTTTTGCTTAGTCTAACCTAAAAAGTTCGGTCATCTGATTTCGGTTCGTTTTTATTCGAAGGGTTGATTAGGGTTAGAAAAGAATTTTACATTTTCATGAATCGAAATTTTAAATGTGGAAAATTGCATAAAAAATTAAATAAAAGCTGTTAGCAAAAGCGAAATTAATGTTTATAAATTGCCAAGAAAAATTGCGTTTTTTATCTATTTATAAAAAATTAAGCATGTAAAAAGCATAATATCGTAAAAGTTGATCGGATTAAAAGTATTTTTTGCTACCGGTTCCGCTACTAAATTAGTAGCTATAAATTTTATTCTGCCAGATTATAACCGTAAGCCGTAAATATAGCCACTGGGCTAAACATCCGAGACGCAAAGATGTTTGGCTGTCGAACAAAACCTAAATGCTTTTCACAATGTGTCCATGATCTCCATTCTTCCGCAGTAGCCTTTCACCATTTAACTAATATTTTGTTTACCAAATCCGAAATTACCGTGTCCATATCCATGGCCATGATGACCATGATGATGAACGGGAACGGCGACATGCTTCACAACCGGATATGGAACCTTTTGGTACACTGGATAAGGAACGTGTTTGATCACAGGGCGGTCAACAGGGACATGAACGTGCTTCACGATATGCTTTTCGACTGGATAAGGCACATGCTTCACCACCTCGACTGGGTAAGGTTTATGCACATGCTTGATAACCTCGACTGGATAAGGCTGGGGCACATGCTTAACAACTTCGACTGGATAAGGTTGTGGCACATGCTTGATAACTGCATAAGGCTGGGGCACGTGCTTGATAACTGGATAAGGCTGCGGCACATGCTTAATAACTGGATAAGGATGGTGTTTTACCACAGGCTTGATAACCTCAACTGGGTAAGGCTGTGGATAAGGCACGTGCTTAACAACTGGATAAGGAACAGGCTTTTCCACTGGGACAGGGACCGGAACTTGTTTTACTGAAAGGTTGAAAAAATTATTAATTTGGGTAATTTCTTTTAAATTTCTTAGATATTCTTGCTACTTTTACTTTTAAAATTCTTGGTAGATTCGCACCTCATATTTGGATATAAAAATTAATGCGTAACTTATGCTTAAGATAAGTACTACCCAACACTGCTTACCATGATGATGATGAAAAGTCTTGTGGTCATAACTGTGGTAGCCTCCATGGCCTCCATGTCCATATCCTCCCCCATATCCTCCCCCATAGCCTCCCCCATATCCATAATCACTAGCGTTAACACCAGCAAACAAAACCACGAGTAACAACCCGATGCACTTCATTTTCAAAACGTTAACAATTACTATCCCTTTTTAAAAATATCAAGATGACAAATAACGAGAGAGTAGCTATCTCCAAATGCCAAAGTTTCAGAATGACCAATTTCCTCTTGCCTAAAACCCTTATATATAAGCAGGAGGGCCCACACTTAGCGCAACGACGACGATGGATGGACACTTCTCATTATGTCTACAAGGTGTAAGGGATTATGTATAGTTTTATTTTTTATAATTATTTTTTATTATCAAGCATCCTTCACAGTTTTTGGCAAATTTACCAATAATATTCAACACAACTAATCTTAACTATCTTAATACTTAGAAATATAATAATTGCATTTTCCATTGTACACAAAAAAGTACAAGTGGGTGACCTGAAATCGAGAGTGGGATTAAGGATTATGCTTTAGTTTGTCTTGTAACGACTACTTGTATATTTTGATGCAATGGTAACCTCTTGTTAAGTAAGCGTATTATTACTTAGACTATTATATAATAATAACGTATCATTATGTTCTATTATCTTTTCCCAGATCGCACAAATGCAAAATGAATTACACCATGCGTACAGAAGTAGTAATGTATAGCACGTATGCTTAGGTACATCTTACAAAAATTATAATAAATATTACATAATAAAAAATTTATTAAATTATGAATATTTACTTGTTGTTTTTATAAAAATAATCATGATGTCGATGACGGTAATGCTTGGTTTAATTAAAACTGTGGTCTGATAACATGACATTTGTTGCAAGATACCTGTATTTTTTTCAAAACCGACTCACGCGTCATGACTGACCACTGCCTTACACTGAAGTGGTCATACATATGAGAGTGAAATCTAGAGCAAAAAAGGTGTAAATTAGATTTCAGACTTGGGGTTTTACGAATTTTTGTAAATGTCTTTTTTTAAATTGAAGCCCCTTGCAGGGATGAATTAATATCGGAAATTTAATTTTTGAGATTTTAATCCAAAGGCAAACAAGGTTTTGGGGCATTATTATTACTATTATCAGATATTATATTGTGATTAAAGGAAGTTGTAACATTGGTAAAAGTCTTTGTACAAATTTGCTTTTATTATCAGTAAGGTAAATTGCGTTATGCCGATAGCAAAATAATAGCTTTGACTTTGTATCAAAGAATAGCTTATTGTGAGGTTATATGAAATATTTGATATGAATTTAATATATCTAGAATTATTGTATACGTGACTAACTTTTAATTCACTTATTTTAGATTTTTGGTATTGTTGGTACATGTTGTACATGAAATGGTACGCATTGTAATGTAATACCAATAAAAACTTTAATTGAGTAAAAATGTGCGTTAATTTTTCTAACAATGGAATCCAGAAGAGAGAATCACAAAAAATTTTAAAATTTTTTAAATGAATTTTTTAAAATTAATTTTATTTAATGGAGATATTTTTAATTTTTAAAATTAGATTTGAGGGTATTATTGACAGGGTATTGGTATAGTTTAAGGGTAATTAAGACACAGTGCATTTATTTCCGGTGTTATTAATTGTGAATACAAAAGGTGTGCTTTATAAAACTTAATATTGATGCTTACTTCCTGTCAGCACCTGTCATCGTTTAATATGAAAAAAAAATGAAATTGCAAAATGCATGTAAATTGGTGCATTTCTTTTCTCACTTATTGACGTTTTCTGGTATTCATAAACAATTACATTTGTTTCCCCCAATACTGATTTTTAAACAGAAAACTTTTTATACGCAATTCTTAAGAAATATTATAAACAAAAAATGAATCAGTGCAATGTATAATCATTTTGGTGAAGTCAAATACACGAACTTGAAAAATGGCCTAAAGGGTTGAAATTAAATTGAGCAGTTGCAACATCAATTACTGCACTAAAAAAGTAAAGTGTCAGAGCTTAATATGATTTTTGCTCACGATACTTGCTTTACATTAAGATAAAGCTTCTTCTAATTGAGGCATAGTCCACAGTTTTGCAGAACTAAAATGTAAAAATGCATTTCAACCAGATTTAAAAATTCAATTTTACAATATCCATTAAAATTAACTGCAACATCGCAATATCTTTCGCATCCGTCAAATATTCGCTTCGTCAATCTCGTTTTCATTTATCAAAATTTTTTGATTAAATTTGTCAATATTATTTTCTATTGTTAAAGTTTTTGCGTATTATGCAGGTATATGCGTGTGCTGTACGCGTGTGAACACTTTACACTTGCATAATTAGGGTAATTAAGAATGCACAAGTTTGTTGCAAATTCATCCTTATGCAAAGAGCGTAAAATGTTACACAATAAAGTAATATATATATATTTAACAGGAAAACATATAACTGCATAAGAATTAAAATATAGCTCTTTAGTGCAAAGTTAATTTTTATGTCGACAATAAAGACTTGAAAAATTCACTGTCGGTTTTTTTCAATTTTAAATTTAAAACTTTTTAAATAATACGTAAATAAACCGAACGTAAATAAAAATTTGGTTAGACCTAGAATCGACTCCATCGACAGAAGTTGTATTTAATTGCAAATATACATCCATTTAATTACTTTACTTAGTATAATATACTGTGTATAGGTTTTAATTTTTTTAAAAGGAAAAAAAAACGTAGTAAAATGGCTTCCAGTATAAGTTTATATTTTATCTCGTTGCAACAATAATTACCTAATTACATTACATTACATGCTTTAAAAAAAATTATTCTATGCATTGTTTATCCAGAAACTTTCTCAAAACGTGTTTTTAACCTTGCAGCAATCAATCAAGCCACACAAGAAATTCCCATTCATCCAGCAAACATATGGTTATACTCAACTTTTTTTACTCGGTTACTTTATAATTACCAATAAACCATATCAAACGGGTGTAACCAAGTAGTGGAACTAATACGTTTAAAACCTTTAATGGTATTTCAGTAGAACATTTTAAAACAATAGAATATTTAAAAACGTAATTTTAAAACTTTAAAACATTCTAATTTGATTTACTATTGAAAACCTATCAAATAACAAAAAAACTTGAAATTTGACCTTTTTGACCTTTTGTGACCTTAAA
>JAQFZZ010000629.1:0-15717 GCA_034696405.1 Isotoma caerulea
AAAGTAGAGAAGTGTCCTTTTTCCCTTGCATAAAATAAAAAATTGCCTATATGCCAGCTAGCCTAATAATATTTTTATTGTGCAGGTGACAGGTACACAAAATGAGAACCACAACATGATGGGTAGTCAGTCCATAGTTCATCTTTTCCTGCTTGTGTAGTTAGGTATATTATGATTATGATTATGAATGATGATATTGCAGAAGAAACTATAAGATGAAAATAAATTATTATCGTTGTAAGGAGTAACGTTAAAAGATAAAAGTGAACAATGGAGTACTGTCCATCATATTGCAGTAATTGTACGTACATTACATGCAGAATAGATTACCGAATGAAAGTGAAATTATTGTTGGATTTTTTAGATTAAATAATGATGATGTTGTAAGGTATTAGCATGGGCTTAGTTTGGATCTTGACGGTTTTGGACGAGGAAGGAAAATAAATTTTAATTCAGAAATTTTAAAGATTTTGTTTCTTGATTTAAAAAGCTACAATTAATTGTTGTATATGTCTTACATTTTTCCTTAAGACGATAAAAATTAGATATTATTTTTAAAACAAGTTGATAATTTTTTAGTGAGATTTCATATGTTAAGTTATGTGCATCGCAAGCTTTTAGATATCGAAAGTAAGACTTGATTCCCCTTAATTGATACGGGTATACAAAAGCATGTTTTATGTAACCGAGTTAAATAATATCATCCCGACATGAGACAATTAGGTAATTTGTTCAAATCTATCGAACCACGTCCTAATTATCTTTATTTTTGCACTCTATAATTACTACTGAAGGACGAAAACATTTTCAGGTGAAGTAAAATGTAAAGTACTATTTTATTGTACATTTTTATGATGTTATATCATAAGTTTTTCCTTATTAATTACCTAAAAAGTCATCGCGTGTACAATTTTTTCGGTCATTCACGCATGACATTATTATAGTCGTATAATATCAGTATGAAACATAAAAATGCTAATGAGTCAAGTAATTTGTTTCCTGGCTAAAAAACAATTTGTTTACATCATCATTCCAGTTATTCTGGAAGTCATTGTGTACGTTTGTTTCTGAAATTGATCATCAGATTACAAGAAGCATCACATCCTGGTTTAGGACTAAATTTGTTCTTTAAAAAATAAAAGGCTTACGCAGTTTAGCAGCAATAAAGTTTCAAGCAATTATGAGGTGTAATCTTGAGCTTCATATTGTGAAAGAATCTTTTATAAAAGTCTCACTGTTAAAATGATGGTGCATTTCCATTACCACAACTGAATGAATTTTGCGTATTTGAGTTGCATTATTGCAGTTGCTATTAAGAATTTTTCATTTAAACATATACTCAAATTGACCAAAGACAGACGTACATGATTTCGGACTTTCCTCTGTTTTTTTCTTGATTTGTTCTTGGTAAAAACAAAATGTAGTTCATCTACATTACATCGGATGCTAATAAAATTTTATTATATCAAGAAGTACGTCTTAGCTGAAAATTAAAAAAAAATTACTCTGAGAGTCCTATCTCCCTTATATACTAATCTCTGATTCACTATATGGAAGACAGTTAATTTCTATGATAAGCAGCGATCTTATATAGGAACTGAATGTATGAGTTCAGTAATTTTAAATTTATTATGTACTTGTTGCTTGCGTAGCTACAATTTTAAAATGGAAAGATTATTTTGTTAAACCTGCTGCAGTTGTTTAAGTATTTTAATTATTGCAACACTTATCTTCAATTTCTAAGCAAAAGAAGAAAATCTGAAGTAAGTGTACCAATACTGTTAAATTAACCCGTTTTATACGTTACAATTAGTTCCCACGAATTAGGAATGACCTGCGTGCAATGATTCTGAAATTCTGATAAGCATACTTTGTGTAAGTATTCTGGATAACTTTTAGGGGAAATCCTTTTCTAAAAAATTGTGCTTACAATATAAAATTATACTTTCTTTAATACATGAAATAGTACTTTTGATTACGTAATTAATGATATAGTATCTTTTCTGTACTCCGTTTTAGTTAGTTGAAGGTAGGTTTTTGTTCATGTAAGACGTGGCAGAAAAAGTACACTTTCGTGTTTCGTAATTAAAATTTATCCAGAAAGCAAAGTTTTTTGAAGGCTTCACATATGTCAAGATTAAAATTTTCCTTGATGTATTTACAAAAGATTTCTATACTGCAGGACTTATCGCATCCTCAAGTGTGATTTTATTTGTTTCATTGAGTAAATAAAACACATCGGTGTAATCTTTGAAAGTTATCTGTGACAGGAAATTGATTTTGTGTTTCTCAAGATGTACTCTTGAATAGGACGTTTTCGCACTGAGCTTATCCTTTTTGTAGGCACGAGGTATATTTTGGTAAGAAATAAACGCAATAAACGAAACTAGACTTGATAACAATTTTGTTTATCGATTCAATCTTTTTTAAATGATATTTTTCTGTGTAAAATGAATTTTCGCCAACTTGATTGAACTTTATATTCTAATTCGTATCATAAACTGCTTGCATTTCAATAATTAAACTCTCTCTGCTTTTGTACGGTTTTCGACATGGTTGACTCAGATAGTTGAGATAAAATACGAAGCCAAAAATACTGTACAAACATTAGCTTATAGCAGTTTTTATTATGCAAATACAATACAATGTTATGATTACTCAAGATTAATTCAAAAATCAAAATTTCTAATAATGAATTCTTATTGTTTTACAGTTCCACATCTCTGCTGGAGAACAGCTGCCAGGCTTCCGAGCCAGTGGCAAACGGAACAGTGTTCAAATCCTCAAAGACTCAGAACGGTACAGAGTCTTACGTCAACGGACGAAGAAAATCCTCCTCAGGATCCTTATCAGGGAAATTATCTTATCAGAACACCAATGGATATACACTAAATCCCGACCCAGTTACCAGAAATGGCCAGATTATTTCAGACTCCTTGTCAGTAAACAACCGAAAAAACAACACACTAAATGGTCATGTAAAGGACCACCATTACAGTGCAGAGAATAATCTACTTAATGAGTTGCCAAATGGTCACACATTAAAATCACTTAAGGAAAGTGGCATTCTCAAAGAAAAAGCAAAGATCATTTCGACCTCCCCTGTCATCTCCAGTGCTAATGGCAAGTCCCTTTCTGGTGACGCTAAAAATCATACGGAAAGTTCCTGGAGAAAAGACTCCAAAAAACAAACAGACTTCTCTTCTAGTTTAACAAAATTTGTAAGTTGTAACTCTTTTCATTTTAATTGGGGAGGTTAATGAAATGAGCAATGAGACCTAGTTTTTTGTTTTTTAAATAATGATAGTAATTGAATGTAGCGTGAACTAAAACAAAAAATGGAAAGTTCGTTCATTTTTATTTCCTGCATTAACGCTAAGAACTTTTAGTTTCATAATATAGTTGACAATTAATAGCTTCAGATAGGTTTAGAAAAATGTTAATATTTTCCAGCTTTGGGAACGCTACGAAGTTTTCCGTAGCTTATGTTTCCTGTCAGACCGGTTTCGATTCTACTACACGTGTTTACGCTCATGTAATGCAATTTGCTCATTATATGAAATTTATCAATTGCATCCGTGTTTGAATAACATGGTTTGACAAAAGGTTATTGCAGTACAAATTATACACGTACACATAACATTGCTACATTGTTGAATCTTAATCAGCCAAAGGCGAACCGGGATTAAAATGATTATTGTATTTAATTTAAAGAATGTACCTAATATATTCCCTGGAGGACTGAATGAAGTTATATCCCTTTATGTTTCTGTATCCCTGTATGAGAATTTTTTTCGAAATATTGTCCATTGGACAAATATGATCTAATCGCCATTGATGGTTAATTAAAAATTTCAATATGAATTGAATGAATTGATATATAGTCTCATGCTCATTACAAACCTTAAATATCTAATATCTTAGTATAATCAAAAGACTCCAATTTATAATATAATTTAAAATTTTAGGTGATTCTTGGTGCAATATTAGCCATGGCTGCCATAGGTATCACATCAGCTCAAGACTGGTTGGCTTTTTTCATCATTTCTGCTCAACTAGCCGGAATCGGCTTCTTGATTTGGGCAGTACTACATTATCGATGGTTCTATGTTGCCCTTAAGACCATTCCAAGAGATATTAAGTAAGGATCGTAACTTTTTTTTATCTTTGTTGGATAGCATAATATAGAAATATACATTTCGTAAACGAATAACTTTGTACCTATTTTCAGAGGGGGGTACCGATACGCCAAGATTTTAGTTAACGTCGGATACTGTCAAAGGAGAAATTGGACTTTTCTCACTATGTTCGAGAAAAATGTTAAGAAACACCCGAACAAAGTATGCTTTTATTTTGAAGAGCAGATTTGGACTTTTAAAGACGTAAGCTTATTTAGCAATATACTTTATAGTCCTATTATGATACGATTTAATTTTGCATGCTAACAGATGTTTAAATTTCATACATTGACAAATTATGATTAAATTTTTTGAATTTGTCCTCAACAGGTGGATGAGCAAAGTAATAGGATCGCAAATTATTTTCAGTCACAAGGAATTAAAAAAGGAGACTGCGTTGCAGTTTTCATGGAAAATCGACCCCAATATGTTTGCATTTGGCTTGGTTTAAGCAAGGTAAAGTTAAGAATGGAAATTATGTTGCATTACTTTGAATTTCTTAAGACTTTAGCATTAACGTCGTTGCTTTTAATATTTTTTTAGATTGGTGGAATCCCAGCTTTGATTAATTTCAATTTGAGGCTGCAACCTTTAAAGCATTGCTTTGAAGTTGCAAAACCCAAAGCCATCATTTTCGGGCATGAATTATCCGGAGGTACTTTAACTTTTTAGTTTCTCATCATTCATAACCCTGTAATTTCGGAACGGTCCAAACAACTTTTTTTTAATGTAGCAATCAAAGAAGTTCTTGAACTTGGACCACTTCCACCATGTGCTCTGTATAGTACTGGTCATGGAAAAGATTCTTTGATGTTTAATTCATTGGATTTGGATTCAAAAGTTGACGAGGCTTTAGACACCAAGCCAGATATTCCAGAGCCAATTAATTTCTCTGATAAACTTCTTTACATTTTTACTTCAGGGACCACAGGACTTCCCAAAGCAGCTGTAATTAAACATTCGAGGTATCTTTTACTTGATGTTTTTATGAGGACCTAGATAATACATTATAATGCATTATAAAATATTTAATTTATTTTAGTAATAAATTAAATCTTTTATCTACAGATTTATCTTCTTTACAATGGGTATTCACTACTTTGTGGGGATTTCTAACGATGAAGTCATTTATGATCCACTTCCATTGTACCACACTGCTGGAGGTATGATTGGTGTTGGTCAAGCATTGATCCATGGCTGTACTGCAGTACTTAGGAGAAAATTCTCTGCATCTTCTTACTTCAAAGACTGTGCTAAGTACAAGTGCACTGTAAGTGTATATTCTTTAAAGAACAGAAATATGAATTTCTATAAATCTGGAAAGGACATTTTAATGATGAATTGTAATAATAATTAGGCTGCCCAATACATTGGAGAAATTTGTCGATATCTCCTTTGTCAACCACCTAACCCAGACGATACTAACCATAAAGTTCAATTGATGTTCGGAAATGGACTCCGACCTCAGATCTGGGAAGGATTTGCAAAACGATTTAACATTAAGACGATCTCAGAATTTTATGGAGCTACAGAAGGAAATTGCAATATAAGTATGCAGTTAATAAATACTAAATTTACTACTTCAAAATGTTTGTAATTGCGAGTGCTCATATTTTTTACTAATAATCTATAATTATTTCAGTTAACATTGACAACCACGTTGGTTCCGTGGGATTTATATCCATTATTGCACCATTCATCTACCCAGTGACGCTTATTCGAGTAGATGAAGCTACAGGAGAACCCATCAGAGACCACAAAACAGGACTTGTTCTCAGGTGTAGACCTAATGAACCAGGTGAATTAGTTGGAAAAATTGTTCCAAATCATCCAGTACGAGAGTTTGATGGTTATGCTGATTCCACTGCGACTTCAAAGAAAATTGTGCAAAATGTTTTCCGCAAGGGTGATGCTGCATTTAGAACTGGTGGGAATCTAATACAAAGTGACCATTTATTTATCTTGCTGAGTTATGATGAAGTATTTAATTTAATTTTTCAATTTTCAGGGGACGTGCTGATAATGGACGAGTATGGCTATTTCTACTTCAAAGATAGAACAGGAGACACTTTCAGATGGAAGGGAGAAAATTGCTCCACAGCCGAAGTGGAAGCAGTGGTCAGTAATGTGTGTAGTTTGAAGGACGCAGTAGTATACGGAGTTGAGATTCCTGGGACTGATGGACGAGCGGGTATGGCTGCCATATTGGACCCTGAAGGTACCCTGGATTTTGAAGCTTTGGCTTCAGGTGTTACCAAGTCTTTACCTTCATATGCAAGGCCCCTTTTCGTCCGGATTGTAAAGCAATTAGACATGACAGGTACTTTAAATTATATATAAAAGGGTATACTATATTTAATCACATTTCTATTAATAAGTTCTAATTCCCTGAATTTGTATATTTGCAGGAACGTACAAAATGAAAAAAGTAGAGTTACAGAAAGAAAGCTTCGATGTTACCAAAATCTCGGATAATATTTACTTTTTCGCTGGAGGAAAATACATCCCAATGGGCAATGAACTATACTCCAAGATCGTATCTGGTCAAGTTAGAGTGTAATGGAGTAATTAACTAGTTTTTTAATCAATATTATGTTAACTGTTTCTATTTCGTTCCTTGGGTAGATTAAAGCTGCCTATGTATTATAATAAAACTGGAATTTATTCTACAATAACTTTTATATACTATAAATACTTTTTAATAAATTAGTACCTTATGTTTTGAAAGTGTATTTACATTTGTACCATAATGTGTAGTAACATTAACTGTTTAACTTTTGACTAGCAGCAGTTTGTGGCTTAAAATTTCTTGATGCTCAATTACTTAGACAAATAGTTGCAAAAAGGTGCTGGGTTTTGTAAAAAATGTAAAGTTTACTTTAAAAAACCTTCCAAAATCGCGATTAGCTAATCACTGAATACTTTTACGTAGTGATGATGCCATGATTTCTTCGACTTGCTGTGCTCTGTACATTTTTGTATTAATTGTAATTATCGTGTAACTATATGGAGTATGTGAAAATTCTTGAGTGTAATTTAAAAGATTTAAGCCAGTACTTGTTGTAAAGTAAGGTACTTACTTACTTTGTGTGAGATTATATAAGTTTAATAATGCACATCTTTTTGAATTTGATTCACGATTTTTATTCTTTATCCGCATTACGGGTTTCGCTATCCTTTTAAAGTGATTTGTCAGTTGTCATCGTCGCAATCTTTTTAAAGTCTTATTTGTAATGTAACAAAATTATCACATACGCTTGTATCACTTACCGAAGGAAACCTTTCTTTGGTTAATTTAGGAAAAAGTTTCCGAAATTAAACAGTTTTTCTAGTTATATTTGGGTTGAGGGCTCATCAGACTTGGTATTTAAATAAATATTTTGTTTATGATAAATTTTTGTAAATCAAAACTAAGAGATTTTTGAAGCAAATGATGAACAGTTATGTATCATTTGAATGATTGAGTGAATTTAGGTATGTAATTATGGGTGAAGTATGAATGCAAATCGAAATACTATGTGTAAATGAATGTGAACCCCGAAAGCCCAAAGGACTGAAGATCAATACATTATTATAGTTTAAATGAACCTGATAATATACTTTTAATTGATTGATTAATGACGATTGAACAAAGGTTCTTTATAAAGTTCACAAAGTATCGATCGTGTTCGTGAACAATATCTACACACAAAAAAAATTATGATTTTATTAAATCGTATGAAATCAAATAGTGTATAGTGTATTGAACAATATCTACGTAAAGAAATTATGGAAAAACGCCAAAATTAACGTTATTTAATAATACCATGCAAATGCATAAATAAGTTTGTTTGAGATTATAGTTGTAATGTGTGAATTGTTTTACATTGTGAATTATAATTGCAAATAAACCTCGCATTACCCAAATGCCATAAATTATACTGTGTAAATTATTAAACCTTATCATTTTCAAGTTTAAAATTATTAAATTTTGTTTAAAAAATCCGCACCACTAGGAAAAGTTAGTATTTATCGGGCTTATTTTCGGATTTCCGAGGATCTGGGACATATCATGTCTAGATTTGCATAAGTAGAAATGTTTTTAAAAAATTTGGAACCCTTTTTATGAATTAAAGAGTTGGTGAAAAATTACATTTGAATTGATGTCACCAATTCTGATTTCAAATGATCTGATCTATCAGCATGTCTAGGTTCCATTTTAGTTCTATCTATAATTGTACTTCGATCGTGCAATTTGCAATCTTTTTCTAAAAACTAAAATATTTAAAATCGGATTTCTAACTTCTGTATGATGTGATATTTTGTAGTAATATTTACCCTTAGGGTTCTACAAAACCCGTGCCCATTTAACATAGAATAACAATAAGTCTCAAATTCCTGAAAATTCTTTTCAAATGTTTCTGATATTATTCCACCTTTGAAATCTTAATGAATAAACAGAGTCGCATAAATTATTAAGACTACACAAAATTAATTTTCTTTGTTAATTTTTATTTTCAATCTTTGAATTTCAATTTGCTAAATATGGCACACCTGGGAGCAGGACAACTATTTTCCAAAAAAAACCTCAGCTAGCAAACCCTAACGCAAATTAGCATCGAGTTTTGAGTAAAAACTGGAAGCGGCATTGGCTTCCTTCGAGTTGAATAAAGCTATCCACATGTTCTTATAACACTTATTAAATCTCAAATTTGTTAGTTAAAATAAATCTTCAGCACAAAATTATTTTAAAATGTCAGAATCTGCTAAACAAGTTTCCACCGGAAGTGCTGAAGAACAAGAGATAGAAGATTTGCAATCATCGGAATTAGGAACTAAAGAACAGTAATTGTTAAGAAATAAAAATTTTGTGACCAAGAATTCCATGAAATCGTTAATCGGCATGCCATCAAAAGTTAATCATATTTCAAAATGTTTTTTTTTCAGTTGGGATAAAGCATACGAAGATGAGTTAAGCAATTTCAATGCGCATGGAGTTGTTGGAGACGTCTGGTTCGGAGAGGATATCATGCTCAAAATCGTCAGGTAATTTGAGACAAAAGTAATTAAGATGTTTAAAGTTCAGTATAAAATGATTAATTTTTGTTTTAAAAAAACAGGTACATAGAAAGAACACCTGAAATAACAACGGACTCAAGAATCGTTGATTTAGGTTGCGGTAATGGGGCTTTGTTACTTGAACTGGTAAAACATTATTACAAAATTTCTTCGCTTGTTAATGAAATGAATGAATAATCTCTGTGGTTCGAAACTTAATTGAGATATTTTAAAATATATTTTAGGCTCAAGAAGGTTATACAAATGCAGTTGGATTAGACTACTCTGAAAATGCACTTAAAATGGCCGAGGCATTATTAAAAAGTGAAGATTTCTCAATTGAATTTAAGGTAAATCGCAAATTAAAGTTTGTAAATGTTTTTAAAAAAACATTTCATTGTCTTGAATCACATTAAAAATTTCTTTCATTCCTTCACCAAGGTTTCTGATCTCCTGCAAGAATACGAGGAAGCAACTTTGGAAAAGTTTGATGTATGCTTGGATAAAGGCACATTCGATGCGATAAGCTTATGTCCAGACATTTCTCAGAAAGATGCTAGAGCAAAATATTTTCAAAATGTGCTAAAAATGATGAAAGATAATGCACAGTTTATTTTGACATCTTGTAACTGGACCGAAAAGGAATTAGTAACCTTCTCATCCGAATGGTTTTCCCTCATTCAAGTCATTCCAACTCCACAATTTAATTTTGGAGGAAAGACTGGAAGTCTTGTTAGTATTGTCGTTCTTAAAAAAAGATAATTAGTTCAATTATAATCTGATATTTTTATACAGCACTAAATATGAAATCAATAAAATAGATTGTCGAACAGCAGTCAATAGTGACATTTTCCATTGCATTTTTGCATACTTTTAATTCACTTTAAATAAGGTACATTTATTGGCAAGCAGGTAAATTGAGTATTTATTTTGTTGTTGCACTATCCTATATAGAGAGCTCTGTTTTTTTTAAATGGCATATTATGAATTAAAACAGGACTAATAAAGTTTCGGGACATGTTATTTTAGAAATAATAAGTCATATCAATGTGGTTGAGTGAGGCTATCTTAAATGTTGTGAATTTATATTTGCAAAAAAATGTCAGCTACCCGTGTACAATGTCATGGATTGCCAATTGCTGATTTTAAAATTCGAAAAGCTTCATTATGGCATCGAAATGGAAACATAAAGCTTGACAGGTGAGATAACTCATATTTAAAGCTGAATTATAATGTTTAATAATACTAAGTCTCAGTTTCCCTAATGTTTTCTTGACTTTTCTTAAGACCGTCACTCCTGACACTTGACACATTAAGAGTAACAGGTAGATAATTAGCTTTGGAACGTTCGGATTGATCCTTCAAGTTCTCCAATGCCTTTTGTCTTTTGAGAGCTTTCTCTTTCCTCTTTTGTTCCTCATAGAACAATCCAAAATTGTTGACAACAATTGGAATTGGTAAAGCAATTACTACGACCCCGCACACACCTGTGATCATACCTATTATCTTTCCAAAGAAGGTTATTGGAGTTTCCTGAAAAAAATCACAAGTAATAAAATGAGTACCCTCATTGGGTTATTCCCAAATTAATTTAGTTTATACTGTACGCATTGGCTTACATCTCCGTATCCAACTGAAAATTTTAAAAGCACAACAATCATTAGATTACTTTTAATTTAAGTTTTTATTTAGTTTAATTAAGAACTAACGAAAAATTAACCTGTGGTCATTGTAATAAGTGCCCAATAGAAAGCATGAGGTATACTCTCAAAATCCTTATTATCTTCCCTTTCTGCAAAATAAGCCAAAGTAGAAAAAATAACAACCCCCACTGTCAAAAACAGTAATAAAACTCCTAAGTTTTGATAACTGTGTCTCAATGTAAATCCCAAGCTCTGAAGTCCCACAGAATGCCTTGCTAATTTAAAAATTCGAAGAATACGAATAACTCGCAAAACTTGAAGAACTCTTCCAGGTGTGTCAAATTGGACCAAGAATAAAGATACGTAAAATGGAGCAATAGCCAAAAGATCAATGTTATTCAACCATCCTCTAAAAAATTTCGGTTTACTCGGGGCTGCAAATAATCTTAAAAGATACTCCATTGTAAACCAAGCAATACAGCAAATTTCCAATTTATCCAGTAAAATATATTCAACAATTTCCAATTCATCATTTGAAGCAGTAGCTTTAACCGGAGTTGAATATTTAGCTAAACTTTGCATCACCAGTTCTTCACATTCAGATGAATTTTTAGTTTTACAGCTTAATTCTTGCAGTTCTGGCACAGTTGAAAGGCTCAGGGTTATGATTGACAGAACAATTATAAACATTGACATCATTCCTGTTATCTACAGTAAAGTAGGGTAACTCAAGTCAATTAAGATTTTTTAAATTATTCAATGCAGTTGGAGACCCTCTGCATTTATAAAATAAAATAAAATGCAAATAGCTTATCTCAATTTAGCTAAACTAACCTTTTGTGGAAGTGTAATAGATTTTTCAAACAAATTCCAAATGTACTCTTTATACTCTGCGGCCAAGCCTGTGCCAAAATCATCTTCTTTATGAAGCAATAGGAACTCTGCATCCTTTTTAATTTCCTCATTAAGTTGGTCCTTTTTCTGCTGGAATTTCATCTGACAACAAGAATCCAAATAAACTTCATCAATCCCCCAGTACATTAAATCTTCAGCAAAATCAATCACACAAAGATCTTCAGCCAAATGTAATTTATCCTTGCGGTATAGATTCAATATAGTTGAGAAAGATCTTTGTTGTCGATCAAAGAAGTATTCATTAGATTCTAATGAATAATCTTCACAAATTTCTAGGATATCTTCATGAGTTTTGGAATCTTTAAGTTGACCCAATCGGGTTTGTGGATACCGGTCCAAGCTTTCCCAAAGAATTTCATGTCTTTCTCCACCCACATTTAGTGTGACCCTTCGGCTTCTCTCCCGGCTTTCTTTGATAGCTTGCTTTGTAGGGGGTACGCCTTTCCAGGCTGATGATAAAGATGATCTTTGTAGTTCTAGATCAGTTCTAGTTGGGGTGGAAATCTGGGTTGAATTTGAAACCCAGACTGAGACTGCTAATGGGTCGGATTTTGGGGTTACTTTGTTTGTTTGTCCACGGTTTACAGAGGACCTTAGTGGCTTGGCTGCAACTAAGGTCACATTTTCAGGTGGGTCTTCACTCTGTCACAGGGAGGTTTATTAAATTGGGGAATTTTAAGACTTTAAAAAGTTATCGTTTAGAATTTCATAATATTATTTTAAGGTGTCTCACCTTTGGGTCCATTATGAATGTACGAATGTGTCAGCTTTTCATATAAATGCTACTAATAAATATTGTACGCACTTAACTTTTAATTTAAGGTACTATGTCAACTTTTTAAGGAGAGAAAGTAGATGTGGATTATGAATCGCCTAAAATGAAGAGACAGGAAGGGAGTCAAAAATAAGTTTGAATTGAATTGAAGGTAACACAACAAAGTAATAATAAACAAGCTAACCCCCACGATTAACAAATTGTAATGAGTTTACACAGATGGATAAAGATTAAATTGGTTGTGTGGTCAAGTAGGAGTTACTTCTAAAATTAAAGTAATTTTTCCTGTGTGTGATACTTTTTACGTGTGGCCCATAAACTACTTTTAGATTTTAGACAGACCTTTGAATAACTTTGATGTATATGGAACGCTTATTACTTGGCGTGGCGTCACTCCCGGAATCTATTCATGGAAGTAAAAGGGATAGCTTTTTAAAACTGGAAAAAATTTGTCAAATGATTCTAATTCTAACACCCATTAAATACAGTCCCAAAATAAATACAAGACAATCCTGTTGCATCGAATAACAAGTTATAATATAGAATGTCGGAGATTAAGTGAGATAAAAAGTGTTAATCTTCTTCTGCGACCAGGACATCGCATAGGACAGGAGTTACTTTGTAAAGTTGCAAATAACTTGTTACGATTGTATTCTCATCGCATGTATTATATGTTCAAGTATTTGTAATAGACGTAACCAATTCAAATCTGGTCTGGTCATTCATCACCATTATTTTCTGAATGTAAACCTTGAATGGGCAACAACACAACAAGTCGACTCCACGATAATAATACAGCCACCACAACTTCTGCAATTTATAGACTCTTTAAGTCCGTCCGTATGGTAATTGACTCTTGAGCTTCATTGTCATGTCATCCTTTTAGGATGGCAAACCGTCCTGTCCTTCCTTCAGTCCGGCTTTATGTTTTTGCCAATGTTAAATGTGTGTTTGAAATTGCGAATAATTTACACTCACTCACAGTATGAACAGGAAAAATAAAAATTATTTTTTGTGCAATACTGCAAATAATGCTTAATCTTCAATGGGCAACAATGTGCATGCAACTTACAATTAGTAGTGGTATTGTCAGTAAATAAGTAATTGCAACTTTAATTTCACTCAGGCTACCTATACAACAGATTTGGGGTTGGTATTTGGGACTTGGGGCCGGGGAGATGTACAAAAATATTTTTATTTCAATGAATCTGCAACAAACTATCGTCGCATCATATCTTCTTCAATAAATATGCCAATGAGTGTGATATGAATATCAATTGTTAGAAGAATGCGAAGATTTTTTGTGTAGAAAGTTAGCTATTGGATTAAGAACCCCTTGACTTGAGAGTTGAGAACGAATAGGTATATTATTCGCATTTAGAATTAGTAATTGCACTTATGACAAAAACCAGCGAGGATTGTCAGAAAGGGAAAAAATGCATTTTGCAGATCTTCATGTAATCTGTCAGTCAATTGCAATTAAAACTTTGAAACTATTGAAAGATTGGAAGGGTTACCATTGGCGTAATGAGGTGTAATGATCTTTATCATTGCACAAGGTAACTCCATTGATTATAATAACTTTATGTGTAAAAAAGTGTTGCAAAAATGCTAACCATTCTGTCTGATCGTGAAACGAACAACCCAATTTCTTATAACTTTATATATTAATCCTTAAGTAAGTGGTCATATAACTTGAAAATAATAATGTTCAGCTTTTTTCCCCTTGTTTTTGTTACTTATTTATTGCATTTTTACATGAAATTATGAGAGAGATTGAAGTAAGAATGGTTTTGTATTATATGCAAAACGCAACCGGTTTCTATATAAATTTACATGACCTCATCCTCTAAGGCTTGACCTACGGCACTTGTCATGTAACATTATGAAAAAAATTGCCACCCGGCAACTTACTTCCATTTCCATTCTATTATGGGGTTGGTTACAGAAGCAACTGAAAAGAATGGAAATGATGAATTCTAAACTAAAATACTTTAGTCAAGGGTTCCATTAAACATTAGATTAAATGAAATGTGTCTGCTTGTCTTGTCTTTTTGTGGTTGACGATAAATTGGATTTATTTTGCAGGGTAATAGCTTTGTTCATTGTGCAAACAACCATCTTCAGAACTATTTATCATCAAACTATGCAAATCTGTTAGTGGTTTTAGTTTTACATTAGCTGAGTTTGACTTAAACATTAGGTGTTTTTGATATTTAAGTGAGATCGTCTATCTACAATTTGCATATGTGTGGGGAAGGACAAGCGGACTTATGATACGCAGCGAATTGTTTTTCTAAAAATGTAAATATAATCCTTTTAAGAAAAAAGTGGAAAGCTTAATAATAAATGGGTAGTTTTTATAGTACAGGAATTTTAGAGGTGATGTGACTCAATTAAATTAATGGACAACAAGAGACAACGATTTAACACTCTAAGTGTGTAGGCATATGTTGTTTCAGGTTATCTCTAAAGGCTTGGTCGGATTATTAACAAGTGTGAGGATGATCGAAGAATGCATGTTTTAAGATGAAATGATAATACATAAATTTTTTTCGATGATGATGCAATAACTATTATTGGCAAGTTTCAATTTAACTTTGTTCTGTCTAGTGTGTGGAATTAAGTAGTGGCCAAGGATGACCAATGTCCATCCAAATAATCATAAAAATAATGAAGATACATTTAAAATCATTAAATTTGCCAGTTGTTTAATAGACTGGATTTTTCTAGTTTTCCTAATTGGAAGTTCACTTTTTTCTCTGAATGAATGAATGGACTGAATTAAATGAAACTTGGTTCAGTCTACTAAACTTAATTTATATTCATTAATCTTGTGTCATTGTTTTGCATTTATCATGTGTTTTGTGGTTTTGCTCGTTTTGCAAAGATATAAACCATCAGGACATAGAAATATCTTTTCAATCCTTTATATCCTATCCTATATATTACAGCATTTTTCAATATTTTGTATTTTATTAATTTGTGAATGCTTTAATTTTGTACTAGGCTAAAATTCGATTAATACAAAGGTTTTGTTCTCATTTCTTCTACTTCATAAAACTTTTCAAACTGAATTAAGGGTTTGCACTGTAAAATTGTTACTTTTGACTAATTAATTCGTTAAATGCTTATTTATTTTTTACTTTGAAATTCTTTTTATAGTGTA
>JAQFZZ010000630.1:0-15709 GCA_034696405.1 Isotoma caerulea
TACTACAACAACAACGGCAACTGAGCCTAGTACTACAACAACAACGGCAACTGAGCCTAGTACTACAACAACAACGGTAACTGAGCCTAGTACTACAACAACAACGGCAACTGAGCCTAGTACTACAACAGCAACGACAATGACAACCGAACCTACTGCTCCAACCACCCACCAACCAACATCTGAGCCAACACCTGAACTAACCCCTGAGCCAACACCTGAACCTACCCCTGAGCCAACACCTGAACCTACCCCTGAGCCAACACCTGAACCAACCCCTGAGCCAACACCTGAACCAACCCCTGAGGCAACATCTGAGCCAACACCTGAACTAACCCCTGAGCCAACACCTGAACCAACCCCTGAGCCAACACCTGAACCAACCCCTGAGCCAACATCTGAGCCAACACCTGAACCAACACATGAGGCAACATCGGAACCAACTACGGAGTCAAGCCCTGAGCCAACGTCGGAATCAACCCCTGAGCCAACACAAGGAACCAACCCCTGAGCCAATACCTGAGGCTTCTCAAACACCTAAGATTCCAATTGAGTCTTCATAAATCTCTGGATTTATATAAACGTGGACAAAGAAAATTACCGTTTTTGAATAGTTGTATAATCTTTTTTCTGATTAATAAAATATTATTCCATCATATAAAATAATAAATTACCAATTCATATGATACTAAGCATTGGTAATTTATAATTATTTTGTGGCGTCTTTTTACTTTTTGCTCAGTGTTTGAAACTTACATAATTAGCATTGCACCTCCGATTTCGAGGAGATTTTTCAGGTAGTTTTTTTAATAGAAATAGTTTTTAGTTATTTTTTGTGCTGATCCCACAATTCCTGATTATCAAATTATTTTTGGGACAGTTGCCAGTTGGTTTGACCTGCTGGGTCAAAAAACCATAGTTTGTTCCATGGACTGCGGAGACGATTATACATTCCGAAAATAGTATTGATAAAGGCATTATAGATCAATTTTAGGCTGTTTTATATTAAAACAGCCTAAGAGAGATAATTTGGAGACATTTAGTGATTAAAACTTTTAATCACTAAATGTCTCCAATTATCTCTCGTTGCATTACCTGTATTTCTTGTATCGTATATCTTTTTTGATTTTTTTAATTCCTTTCCTACTGACTGTTACTTATTTTAACTGGAACAAACATTACAACCGCGAAGACATTTTTTAGACACAAGAAAAACTTACCTGTGTAAGTGTCGTAGCTTTATAATTTTTTATGAAAGCGTAATTTTTCAAAATTCAAACGCTTGATGGTGCAGCGTTCCATTTGTCAGCAAATTGAAATGTTCTTAAAAAATCTGATATATTTTCTGCCACTGATGATAACCAATTTCTTAGAAAGTCATGTGAATTTTAATTTGTCAATTAGCGATTCCTTTAACGTCGTAAGAAAGCACAAAACAAGATAAATGGATCAAAAAGTGCAAATTTTTATTTAAAAGTCCTTCATAGTTCATATCGACAATTTATTGATCATGGATTATTGTGCAGTTTAAATATTGGTGTTTTTGGTATGCAGTGTTATAGTATTTTTTCGGCATCTTGAATAGTTTAATTTAAAAAAAATGTTTTAGCATAATATCTCTAACTCTTAATTGTTATTAACATTTTCAAATTTTACAAAAAACAACCTTACGTTATCGTTCAATGCCAACCACAATACGATAAATATAAATTCTTGAAACCCATTCCATAATCCGCATGAATTAAAAAATTAATAAAAATATGTTTGAACAATTGTAATGACAATAACAAAAAGCATGACAATAATTTAAATAATACCAGACATGATATCAAAACATTGAATGCAACTAAAAATTCGTTTCTTTTGAATACTATAATTCGCTTTGCTCGACGTTAATTCATTAAGATTCTCTTGAAAATATTGCTCTGCAATATCAAATTCTTCACTAAGACAGCAATCTTTATCATGAATTTCCCATTCGGACTTTGCAAATGTTGACTCACACGTCAGACACGAATATGGTTTTTGCAGACTGCTATTACGATAATAAGTTTTTGTTGAATCAAAGTTGCATTCTACACCACAAATTTTGCAAAATCCTTCGAAAAGTGTAGGACAGTTTGTACTTTGGGATCGATTTGCTTCATTTTCCGCAAGTTTTGGAATTGTATAAGATTTCACGAATTCCTTTCCCATGACTGCATCTTCATTAACTTGTAAAGTATCTGCTAGGTTTGGCATTGGCTTAGATTTGGCAGTTTGAATCTGTTTCTTGAATACATCATCTGTGATCAAAACAGAACATTCCCGAAGTAAAAGACCCTTTTTAAGCGTAGTAGGTACAGAATTATCACATTTTGAGGTAAAATTGTTTTTAGGCTGAGTTTCACTCAATTTTTTAGATTGAGGCTTGGGATCACCAGTTTTATGAGAATTGTTTAGCTTATAATCAGTGTTTCCGTTCCGACTAGATTGATTCTTAGAAATGGTCAGGGTTTTATGTTTTAACGGCATTGACTTAATATTTTTTGCGTCGTTACTTTTTCTTGGAACCCTTCTTTCTTCAAATTCATATAGGACAGGACAATCGATATCAATAAACTCACTTTCAAGGTATCTTGACCGCCGTGTGGGCAAATGGTTCTTTTCATGACGTCGTAAACCCCAAGCATGTTCAAATTCTTGTCCACATGTACTGCATCGATAGTTACCTTCAGAAGAATTGAGATCGATATTATTCAACTCCTCAGGTTCTTGCTTAATGACGACTTCCGGTTCCGGAACTTCCACAGTAGATTCGGTAATATTTTTAGACAACAATTTGGTTTCCTTTTCTGGCATCAAGGAATTTTCACTAGACTTTACTTCAGTATTTGAATCTGCCACAGGAGCTGAGTCGATAGAAGGGTTATTTAAAATTTCTACCTGGTTTTCTAAAACAATTGGTTGTTGGAAATCTGTGTCATTAGTATTTGATGAACGGAGCTTCTTTTTGGACAACAGTTTCCCTTTTCTTTTTGACTTTACGGATTTCACAAGAGATTTTATTTTGATATTTGATTCCGTAACAGAAATTGAGTCGTTTGAAGGATTATTTAAAGCTTCTACCTGGATTTCTGAAACAATTGGTTGCTGAAATTCTATGCTTTTAGAACTAGCTGAAGGGAGCTTCTTTTTGGGCAAAAATTTGGCTTTCGTTTTTGAAATCACGGAATTCTCACTTGACGTTACTTCCGTATTTAAATCTGCAACAGGAGCTGGGTCGCTTGAAGGATTATTTAAAGCTTCTACTTGGATTTCTGAATAAATTGGTTGGAGTTCTGAGCGTTTAGTACTTGATGAGCCCTTCTTTTTGGACAATAATTTGCGTTTTCTTTTTGACTTTAAGGATTTTACACGAGACTTTACTTCCATATTTGAATCTAAAACACGAGCTGAGTCGCTTAAAATTTTTTTTAAAGCATCTACCTCCGTTTCAGTGACCATTGACTGCTGGACAGTCGTGACTTTAATACTTAACGCAGGGAGATCATCTTCTGACAACAATTCGCTTCCCCTGTCTGAAGCTAAAATATTCTCGGGCGACTTTACTTCCTTATTTAAATCTGCAACAGGGGCTGAGTCGCTTGAGGAATTATTTAAAGCTAATGGCTGTATTTCAGTTGCAATGGGCTCTCTTTGTGTGGCTAAGATATTCTCAGGAGACTTTATTCCTATATTTGATTCTGTAACGGGAGCAGAGTCACTCAAAGAATTATTTAAAGCTTCTGCCTGAGTTTCAGTGACAATGGGCTCTCTTTGCGTGGCTGAGATATTCTCTGGAGCTGAGTCACTCGAAGAGTTATTTAAACCTACTTCCTGTTTTTCTGAAATTATTGCTTGCTGAAAAGATGTGGCTTCAATACTTGACGAAGGGAACTCGTTGTTAAAATTTTCATTGTCCTTTTCTGATGTTAAGGAATTCTTACTTGACTCTACTTCGATATTTGACTCCGAAACAGAAACTGACTCGTTTGGAGATTTATTTAAAGTTTTTACCTGCTTTTCCGAAACGATTGACTGCTGAAAAGTTGAGACATTAATACTGGACGACAGGAGCTCGTTCTTGGGCAAAACCTTGCCCTCCTTAATCGACTTTAAGGAATTCTCATAAGACATATTTGATTCCATAGCAGAAATTAAGTCATTCAAAGAATTATTTAAATACTCCATCTGTTTTTCCGAAATAATTGGTTGCGGGAAAGCCGTGACATCAATACTTGACGCAGGAAGGTCGTTCTTAGATAACAATTTATTTTCCTTTGTTGACGTCAAGGAATTCAGGGAAGGCGGTAGTTCCATTTTAGATTCCTCAATAGAAACTGAGTCGTTTAAAGAATTATTTACAACTTTCACCTGCTTTTCCAAAACAACCGGTTGTGAAAAAGCCGTGACTTCAATACTGGACGAAGGGAGGTCGTTCTTGGACAACAATGTACTTTCTCTTTCTGACGTTAAGGAGACACAAGATTTTACTTCCATGTTTGAGTCCGCAATTGAAGTTAAGTCGCTTAGCGTATTTTTTACAGTTTCTTCTAGCTTTTCAGAAATGAATGGCTGTTGAGAAATGGGGATTTTAATGCTTGAGGAAGGAATCTCATTCTTCGATAGCAAGTCACTTTCCCTTTTTGACATTGGATGATTGACTTCGACTAAAGATTTTTCTTCTGTGTTTGAATCCCCAACCAAAGTTGGGTCACTAGAAGAATTATATACAGCTTTCACCTGCTTTTCTGAAATGATTGGATGGTGCAAAGAAGTTACTTTGATGCATGATGAAGCAGGTAGCTCCTTTTCGGACAGCAATGCGCTTTTATTTTCTGACATTACGGAAGTCTCTGAAGACTTTTCTTTTATGTGTGATTTTGCAAGAGAAACTGAGTGGCTTGAAAAATTATTTACAGCTTTCACCTGCTTTTCCAAAACGATGGGCTGCTGGACTTTAATACTTGATGAAGGTAACTCTAGAGTTGAGGTTACGTGAGTTGTTTTTCCGCTTGAATACGATGTTTGGGTGATAAATATAGGGTTAGACGGCTCGGGTTCTTTAGGCTTAATTACTGCCGGAACGCTCGTCAAATTACAATATTTCCTTGACACATATTTGTCATCGATTGGTTTATTCTCAAAGTAGTCTTTAGGTTTTGCTGATGCAGCATTCTGGATTGATACATTATCATTGTGATTAGAACTTTCGGAGAAAGTGGTAATAAGAGCAGTGGCTTTCTTTAATTTGTGTTGATAAACTTCCCAAGTGTCAGGCTGAGGGAAGGTGTCATTTTTGGTGGTTTCATTACTCGCACACAAAGTCCAAGTATCTTTGGCTTTATCATCTGCATCTGTCTTAAGAGATCCTAAAGTAGATTTTTGAGCTTTTGTCTGTGTCTGTATTTTATCATTAATTTCTTTGTTTTTTGAGTTTATCTTAATTTTTTCTGGGGTTTTTACTGTAAATTCTTTGGCAAGTTCAGAACAAATTTCAGAATTTCGATAATCGACTTTTCCAGTGTTGCTGACTAAAGTCGTGGCTATATCCATTAGAAACATTACGTCAGAGGCTTGATCGCTTATCCATTCTGCTTCTGCACTATTTCTTTCATCTATTGTATTTTCTGGAATTTGGCTTTTAAATTTGTCTAAAAGTGTGTCAGACTCAGGATTTTGGACTGGTTCTTTATCATTGTCATCACTTTTAGGTAGATTTGACGCGTTTGCTTCAGGATGTGCTTTCAAATTGCAATTTGACTCAGGTATACCGTCATCATCATCATCAATAGGCTGTAGGACGTTATTTTTATTAGTTTTGTGAGTGTTGGTGGAGACATCATCTTCGTACAAAGAGTTGTCGACTATTGAGGCTTGTGATGTAAGAAAATTGCTATCTGAGGGGTTTGCAAGATCCAATATGATTCCAGGACTTCGACTGATAGAAGTTTCCGAAAATCCACTATCAGATCTGCGAAAAGATTTTCTGGAATCGTCAACAAATTGTGGTTCAGTTGATGGGACAGTGCAAATAGCGTCCACTTTTGTTTCTTTTTCAGTTGACGGGACTAAGCAAGTAGCGTCCAATTTTGTTTCAGTTGACGAGACTGTGCAAATAGTGTCCGAATTTGTCTCCATTTGAGTTGATGGGATTGTGCAAATATTGTCCACTTTTGTCTCCGTTTCAGTTGACGGGACTGTGCAAATAGTGTCCACTTTTGTCTCCGCACAAGATTTTTTCAACTGGTTTACTTCAATTTCTTCATCTTTTTTATTAGTACGCTCAGATGAATTCGCGGAGAGAATGCGATCAAAAGCTATTAGTTTGGCAATTGCTGGGTTAACTTCATTAGCTGGTAATCGATTTGAGGCAATGTCAGTCATGGAGAATTTTTTTGAGCTTCTTGTCTGCATTGGTTCGTTTAGTTCTGTGATTTCTGCCCCATTTGCAGAATATTCACTGCCTTCGTCCACCGATGCTGGTGTAGCGGGTTCAAGATCATAGTTTACATTTTCTGAAATAGCTGAGTAGTCGAAATCATATTGATCCCAAAAGTCATTTGGTGATAATCCCCCACTGCCATTTGCGTCATTGACATCAGTTATCTTCGGAATTTTATTTTCTGTCATAGATGAAGTACTTGCTAGTCTTCTTTTTATTTTCAATTTTAAAGGAATTTGAGTAGCTTCAAAGGTTTTCGGTTCCGTTACAATATCCCATTCACAACCTTTTTCTTTCTTCTTTTCGTTTTCTTTCCGCTTTGACTTTCTTCTGGTTTGTCTTGTACGGCGTCCTTTGGCTTTCTTAGTTTCCGTTTTGTTTGCAATAGGTTTTGAGCAAGATTCCAATTCGATAGGTTTGACTTCTGTAATAGTTGAAGCCCTTGGAGCTCGAGATCTATTTTCTGGCATTAAAGGATGTCCATCGCATTTTTTAAGAACGACTAGGAGTGTCTTGTCCAATACGGAATTTAGCAGTGTAGCAGGTGGTGCTTGACGTGGTTGTTTTCTGTAAAAAGAAATGCATGTATAAGAAAACTATTTCGTTGGTTTAGAAATCTTGAGTTTGCTATAATGCTTTTATAATAGTGAAAATGTTAAACCAGCTTGCACTTCGACCTTTTTCAACTTCAATGTACTTCCTTATTCACAATTTGAAATCTATGCATTCTAGTTAAAATAAATTGAATGCAAGCACTATATTATACAGAGTGGTCATTATTTATAAAATATTGCTTATTGTGTATAAATAAGAGAAACGATATGAACTTTTATTTGATTTGATAAATATTCATCAGAGATTTTTTGTTCAATGTTAACCTCTGTTAGTCTAACGAATGATATTCTATAAAAATAGAAATATAGAATATCCGATTTAAAACATGAAAATTAAAAAATGTTCTTTAATTATATCTTAAAGATTTAATTAGCTAATTTTTATTTTTTCCTTTCAGGATTTAGCGATATTTTAGATGATAATAATTAAGACCAAGCAATATTTAAAACAATTCAGTCGAAAACCAAATTAGATTCGAATTAAATTCGATATTTGATACTAACCTTTTTCTTTTTTCAGTTGGAACTGCTATAGTCATTAATACTTTTAATGCCTTATTTTCAGCTTCATCTGTTGCTGAACAGACAGTCTCCATCGCTCCTAACTCCAAGTCCTCTTGAATTGCATTTTCATATTCGTCATGATATTCCTGATTACCATAAAATACTTGGGGGCTATGATTATCACAGTTTTCTGTATTCTCAGGTGAAACTTCGTCAACAACCTGCCAAATTACCGTCTCTTCTTGGTCAGAGCCATTAAAAATTTCTACAAACTGAGTGTCATCGTTTTCTATTAAAACCACTTCAACTGAGTCACCATTCATATTATCAATGTCCCACGTATAATTTGCAGACTGATCTCCATTTTCATCGTGATTAATTCTTTCTACTGAATCACTGAATTCTATATTTTTGTCATTTTTAGTTATTTTATTGAAATTCAAACTAGCCGATGAGACGCATGATAAAGATGAGACATGTTCTTCTTCGGGATATTCAATCGGATTCATACCTTTGGGGGATGCTGTTGATGTTCGAAGATTCTTCTTTGATTTTAATTTCGACTTCTTACGATTACGATACGTTTCAATAGGACCAGTTGCCCTACAACGATTTGAACTGGACACATTATTATTTTCTTCGAAATTTACATAGCCAATATGGACTTTTTCTTTTCGACTTAATTTTTCTGTTGGTTCGTCTGATTTTTTGTTCTGATTTTCTATAACAGCCTTTCCAAGCATTGGGACATCTGTCAAGATCGGTTGAGTTTTTGATCTTTTCTGGGATATTCTGGGAATTCGATAACGGTTCATTTTAAATTCGAAAGGTGATTCTCTCCGGACTTACATAATGTTTTTATTGATGAATGTTTAGGTGTCAAAAGTTGCTGGCAATTCCAAAATTATTTTTTTAGTATTTCTTCTCGGAAATGTTGACAAATCTTCGAGAGCGAGTATTTCACGGTAGTGAATGAATTCTGTGGAAAACAAAAGTAGATAGAAATGACAGAATACATGCAAAAAGTCGGAAAAGAGTTTTAACTGAAATATGCCATGAAACAGAAATAATGTTTATGGTTTCATTTTGAGAGTATAAAACAGACATACTTTATAGCTGTAGTACAATTAAATGTTTATATTTAACAAATTCAAAAGACAGATATAGAGCTAAAAAATTTGTCAAAACAAATTAAGCAGACGGACATCACATATGATATATTTTGTAATATATATACTTACACACATACAAGGTAACTGATAATAAATCATATAATACATAATATACACACAAATAAAACTTGATATATTACGAAAGTACTGGAAGTATAATTAACTAAATATTATGTGTACTACACATATTTGACTTACGGATGAGAGGAATCATTGCAGCTGTAGTTAACTCCAGGTTGCTGTTTTAACACTGGATATCTTAAATTCAAATGAATGACGAGTTTATGCGTTTGGAGAGTCGTTCTATCCGGGAATGATTGGGAATACTTTTTGCAGACAAAATAATATTTGGAGGTTAGGCAGTTCCACCACTTTCCCGATAGCTCGGTAATAAGCACTAAACTACTAACTGTTCTTGACATATTTTCCGTATAGTGAATCGATTATTATTATTTATTTAAGAGAATGGAATTAAACTGCCGAGCAAATCCAACTTTTGCGTGAGGGACCTTGAAAGGATACACAATGTAGACAATGTAGGGAGACAATTTCTTTGAAACCTGAATTCTTATCAACTCCTGCAACTTTCCTTGGTTAAGTTGGTTTTATGGTTTTGTATTTAAGTTAACTTGTTGCTGTCTCTTTTGTACAAGCAAAAATAGCACTAAGCACTAGGAATTGCAACAGGTCTTTATGTTATTTTACAATTTACTTTTACTCTCTCGAGTTACACAAATAATTATAGTAGTAGGCTGTCGATAGGAACTAACATCGGAGCTTTATAACAAGCTGGAACTAATTGTATACGAAGTATATTTACAGGACTTTTATGCATACGGTTGTTACGCAATATAGGGTGTAGGGTATAATGTGTAGGGTAATTTAGAAAATTCTAATATTTATCATAGTGAGTTGGGGTTTGAGTTCTATTTATTCTTATCTTTTGTAATGGAACGTGGAGAATAGAATGTAATAAATTGTCTGTGGTCTGTTGTATATTCATTTGTAGTTCCATTCTGAAACTTTTTGTTTCGGAATGAAACTGATATTTTTATTATAACTTTAGGAAACAAAAAAGGTGTCATGTTTTTTTGTTCTTTTTAGTTTAGCAACTCCTTAAACTTTACCTTAGTTCTTCTTTAGAAGTTCGGAAACTTATACAAGAGTTCATCATACAGTAGGAATGTTATACGCTAAAATATACTGACAAGAATTGTTTAGATTGGTATTAGAAACATTTCAGTGTGTCTTAAATTTTGGGCAAGTACTTAAAAGTTGTGGGGTCATATTAATTAGGTAGCATGTAAATATGGAAAGACCAGCGTAATATGCCATACAACATGAAAATTTTATATTACAGCAAACCAAGCTAGTTTATTGTCAATACATTATTTTATTGGGCTCAGTTTCCGTTATGAAAATCGTTGTGAATGAAAGCCATAAAATTCAACCATAAAATGTGTTGTAGTCCTGTTTTAGTAACTTTTTTATATTTCAGTATATTGGACACAAATATTAAAGGAGAAGTAGACAACTGTTGACACAACAAATTCAGATAAATTTCAGTCATTTTCTGTGATTTTTTGAAAAAGGTTGTTTAAAAAAGGTACTCAATTGAGCCCGAGTAATAAACCATTTCTCGCATTTCAGCATACTTAAAAGAATTTTACAGATCATTTTTGTTGTCCTTTATATCTTTGCTTTGGTAGTGTATTACTTTCTAAATTTAACCCATCATGCAGTTAAACAAAAATTTTTATTGCTTTGTTTTGTGAAAAATACAGATTGTAATAAAACATTTTTTCATACATAACATTGTTTTCTTAAATTTTCTTTTCAGTTCCTTCAAACTTATAAATCAAAGTGTAACAAATACGATTAAATATATCAATCAGCATACATGATAACTAAATACATCAGAACATGCATTTTCTAGGAAAAACTGGTAAGAGGAATACTTATACTATACGAGTTAGAAAGACATTTCAATTATTAAAACTTCTTGCCTGTTCTAAAAAGACCGGATTCATTCTCAATCAATACTTACAAGTCATGAACTATTCATGAATTAGAATATTGATTAACTTTTTCCTGAAAGATTGAGGCAGACGAAAAAATATATAAAATAAAGTAGGACAGTAATGATTAACGATTTCCAAAAAGTAAACATAGGTACCATAATGTCCATAATGTGTGATAAAATATTTATGTTAGTTTCTTTCTTACACTAAATAAAAAATACTCAAAGCACGGAGGGCTGAAGAGAAAGACTGTTTTGACTCAATCTATTACCTACTACATTTGAACTATGAATCAATATAAATCGACTAAGAAACCATTAATATTGTTGAGTTACGCTCAGAATTAAAGTGTAGAGGTATGCTCTTTATAGAAGACAAATTTCTATGCATATTAATCTTAAAATCGAACGGTTAATGAAGAACCACCGAAATAGTGTGAAGAACTAACGTCAAATCTTATTGATCGAAGTGAAATTATATTAGAGCACTTTGGAAGAAAGCACATTGAATTGACCACAACTTATCAACTTTTTAGATTGTCATTCACTGATATTAAAGGAGTTTTGGTTATTTCTGAACAGATTATTTGAATTGACTATTTGGTTTAGGAATTTAATGTCATACTTCAAAATGTGTGTAGAATGTTTTAACTTCAAATGAAAATGTGTTTTAATGTTTTATTAAAATCAAGTTTTATCTTAAACCAATTTAACTAATACTTTTCATAATGTTGTACAATGCAATTTTGTTAAAATGTCTCATTTCATTTATTTTCCTTTTTTCGTGGATTTTTGGATTTTTTATGTTATTTTGCAATTTTTTGAAGAATTGACGAAAAACGTCAACTTTCGGAAAGCTTACATTACAGCGATTTATTTTAATTTCTGTACAAATATTAACCTATATACCTATGTTAAAAATAGGAACACAATTCGGAATTGTTTTATTGGCAATTAACTAACTACTTAATACTGTATACAGTTATATACAATGGTAATATAATAATAATATTCTTGTAGCGTTTTTAGCCAGTAAAAATCGTTGACTATCCTCCAGGGACTGGGTAATTTTACGTACATCAATGCTATTGAAAGCAAGTTTAAAAATCGATTTTAAAACACCTAAGATTTGCACTTTGCCTACTTCAATACAAACCAAAAACATTTTTTAACATCACTTTCGTCTTCTAGGGAGTCAATATATTTTTTGAAACCACAAAGGAAGATTCCGCTCATCATTACTGCTGCTCCGATTATACTGTAATATAAATTTAGATTTACATTAAAATATTGAAAAGTGTTACCTAATTTAACATTTACATTTCTAATTGTCATGTTTAACTTGAATACATGTTGCATTTTCAAGTAGTTAAAAAATTAAAAATTAAAATATATCCCTTTGTTAGCAGAAGCAGATACAAACAGAAATGGCTGTCAACATGACAATTTTTATCTTGATGTACAAAAAGCTGATAATTTAATCATTTTTAATGGAATTTCATCATCCAGGAATAAAATTAAAACACTAAAAATGATCTGTTGTCTTTGCTTTCAATTGTAATAGTATTTATGAAAAATTAATCAATGAATGATCACCTACCTGATGTAATCTGGAAACTGTTGGATGAATATCATTTGCCACATGAATGCAAATAAAACATCTGAAGTCTTGACTAAAGCCACAGGACCGGCATTATCACATTTGAGAGCAAATATCAAAAACATTTGACTGCCACACGATAGAACACCTATAGCTACTGCCTTGAGTATGTCAATTTGCTCCGTAGGGAACTCCATCACGTCAAACCCAAACGCAAGAATGGCAGCTTCTAACGTACCGAATCCACCAAATCCAACAAGCGTTATACAATGATGGATTTGGTGAAGATGACGTATCATTACTATAGCCATGGCCATGAAAATTGCACATCCTAGAGCTAGACCTGCTCCAATCTGCAAAATAGTTTACATTATACATTAAAATTCATTGCATGCATTATAAAAGTAATTTTTAATTGTATTTAAAACTTGAATAAATCTTACCATAAGTTGTGTATTTAACTCTCCACCAAATATCATCGGAGGTCTTGAGACAATGGCAACTCCTCCAAGAGTGACTAATGTCGAAAAGAACATAAAAAATCCTCCAAAAGACTCCCCAAGAAAAACAGTTGCTAAAATGCTTACGAAAACGGGATACGAATTACAAATAACCGATGAATCTCCTAAAGGCATGTATTTCAAAGAATAATACTGCAACGTTGCTGCTGTACAACCGAAGAAACTTCGAAACTATAGAAAACATTGAAAACTTAATTAAAACCTTACAAAGGTAGAAGAGTTTTACTGGTGACTGGAGTTTACGTGATAACTTACAATAATAGACACTAAAACAACAAATGAGTCCTTCCTTACAGGCCAGAATGAATCGGTTATAGATTCTTTCTTGAAAGCGTAGAAAATCACTACAAAAATTGATGGAACAAATGTTCCAGCGAATCTCCAAAATGATTTTGTAATAGGGTGAAATTCTGTCATTCTTGATACCATCATTGTTCCTAGTGAAAGTAGTAATGATGATATAAAACATAGGAACATTCCCATGAAACTGGATCTGACAAATAGCTGTAAACAATTGTTTAATAATTTACCAATGGTTAATATTTATGAAATCTTTTTGAAATTTAAGTTTAGTAATTGATTTTGTAAAATGTTCTTGTCCTACCTTCATGATTATTTCTTTATTTAGAAGAGATGCTTAATTGGTTTAAAACAATTTTTGCTGATTCAAATCTTAAATGTTTCTTCTTCAAGCTAAAATGTAACACATTTAACGTCAATAATAATTTTTTTATTAACTTTTTTCTACAGTCCAACAATGTCAAAGGACCCTTGATGACTACTACATTTTGTAGCACCTTTCTTACTTATGAGGTCTCTTTAATTCGAATATATTTGCCAAAGTTCGGGAAATATTTGTGGAACAATGCCCGAAATTTATACTGAAAAATGAGAGATTACATCAACAACTGGTAACAGACGGCATTTTCCATTCTTTTTCGAGATATCACCGGCTGCATAACTTGCATATCAATGAATGGAAACGATGGAGAAAAATAACTCGTTCTTGAATTATGATGTATTTTAACAACACCTTTATCTATTTAAAGTCAAAATAGTCATGTTTCATAATATTAATTATTCATGACGAAGTATTGTCATTATAAGCAAAGGATTCTAATCCAAACTTTTTTCAAATCCGTTGAGTCACTTTTGTATTTGCTGACGTGAGAATGATCATGGAATGCATGCATGTAGCATCTAAGGCACAATTACGGAAAATCCAAAATCCACAAAACTAATCATAAACTTATTGACTTCAACTTGCAAAGTGACGTCACTTAATATCATCGGAAAAATAACCTTTCATCGTGACAGATTCCATTGTCAAAGGTAAAGGTTTTTAATGTTAAATATATGCTGGCTGCTGCTATTTTGAACAACTTCATTAAATCAAGTTGCTACAAATAGGCTTTAATTGCTTAATGATGGGAAGCTAAACTAGCTTGGAACTGCATTACTTCACATGACTGAATATATTTTCACACTCTATATTTGTTAAACTTGAAATTCATAATTTTTGGTATTTGTTAGGGCGTTTAGTACTTCCAAAAATATACTTGAGTAAGCTTAATAGCTGAAATAGCATTTGACTGGGAGCAATTGTAATTGTACCATTCTGGCATTTTTAATTTTTAATTCTTTCATAACGCAGATGTACTTTTTAGATAACTGGTTATTTTCCTGTTAAAATTACACTTGCCAACTGTTGACTGTATATAATTTGATACAAACTTGCATTTGATTTTCATTTATGATTTAACCTTAAGCCAATTAACAGTCAATGACCTAATAATATTAATTTTTAAAAACTTTGAGACAATGTCTTTCATTGCACTTGTCCACTTTTAAAAACGAATTTGATGAACGTCAATATTTGAGAGAGATTCAGGATGCTTTGTGATATATACTGACTGGATGACTATGGTGGAATAATATTATTTGTCGTTAAAATCGAAGCATCAATGAGATTAATTAGCCCTTCTGGAATAACGTGATTGTAACTTTTATTAATCGTAAAATATTTTCAGCTGTTGGCAGTTGGAGTTTTAATTGCATAGTAAATTTGAAATCTCTTAACTATATCTATGATGTATTCACCTGAAATAAATCTCCCTATAAAATATTTACTTAGAAGTCTGCAATTAATTCTTTCAATTGTTAATTGTACTCGTCGTATATTACTTAAACTTTATGAGTTAAGTAATAATTTAATATTGTTGTTAACTTCGATCTTAGATGCAATTCACAGAAAGGATAATCGAATTAAGTATAAACACGAGAGTCGAGCCATGTAAATGTCAAATAAATGTCATTTTCTCATACGTATCATAATTTTAGGTATTTATCAATAACAAAATTTAATTTCTGCGAATCGAATTGAATGTACAGATAGAAACAGACTTCTTACTTGAACAATTTGAAACATTTTCAAATACAAACATTTCTCCGTATTTTACACCAAAATCAAAATATAATATTCCAAAAAGTATCGAAGACAAAAGCATGATAAATTTTCAGCATGTTTTTAAGGATTAAAAAAATAACAGAAACAAATAATAACCATTTTAAAATCATATAATTAGCTTAAATTAGTACTTACAATTGGAATTTACATGAATGTGACTAGATACATGTTTCATACTCTAAAAATCATAATTCCAGTTATTAACTGAAATTATATTTTAAAATCGACTACCCCAAAACTAGATATAGAACCCCATACAACTCCAAATTACAGTGGCGTATCCAGAAACGGGCTATGGGAGGGGCTTAACCTATCCCTATAATGTTAATAAGCCCCTCCCATGCT
>JAQFZZ010000631.1:0-15692 GCA_034696405.1 Isotoma caerulea
TTTGAGAAAAATTTCCAATACGGCCTAGGCAGTATTGGATATATCCGAGACGTCCAATATGGACTGCGACATATATAAGTCTAGCTTTAGATTCTAGATAAAAATTCGACTTCAGAATTTAGAAACCGAAACTTTTCAAAATTCTTTTTTTTTGCAAACGCAGGAGTTTTGACTCTGACCTCTGAGTAACGTTTTACAGAGTCATGAACGTCATGAACCATCAAGCTGATTTCATGCATTGTGTGTAGAGGAAATATATTAAAGGGTTCATGAATGTCCTTTGACCATTACTTATCGTCATCGTAAATGTGTACATGACATTCACATATTTTCAGGCAAGGTTGAAAATTTGCGAGGTCTGACCTTACGTCCTACCTATCTAAATTATCTTACTGTCCTTCGGCCCATTATAGTTAACTGGACTGGATAGGATCGACAAAGAAACCGTTGCTCTCTAGCCGAGCAAAATATATGGTGAGGCTTAAAAAATTGACTACTGACTAAACTGTGAGATAGTTTTATCTTTATCCTAAATCACGTGTGCCTGTCTGAAAATTGTAAATGCATGCGTATCATTTTTGTGCCTCCACTGAACTCCACTCTACTCTACCTACAATTACAAATTACAATACAGCAAGCCTATAAACTTTTATGTACAAATAAAATACAAAAAAAACTTTATTCTAAAACTCGCTACTTCGTAATTCGTAAAAATTGCAATTTTGCAAAGAAACAGTATTTCAAACCTGAAAGTTCTATCGGTAACTGAACTGTAACTGTTTTGTATATACAGGAGGATGATGAAGATGGTAATAAAAAAATTGCTAAAAGTCTTCTCGTTCAATCGAAGGTCCAGCAGGGTCCAGCCGTCCAGCCAGACTTTAACAATTTTTCTTATTATCTTCTTCTTCATCATCCTGTCCGTACATTACAGTTACAGTTCAGTTACCGATAGAACTTTCAGGTTTGAAATACTGTTTCTTTGCAAAATTACAATTTTTAAGAAATAGATCTGTGTGTGTACTGTACAGTTGACAGATACGAAATTCACCAAAATGCGAAGACGTGAAGCGTTTGTTCGCGATCGGGATTGTAAGTTGTAGTTTTGTGTATTAAATTATGAATTTGAACAAAAATACATTCGACTGCACACAAACCACAAACTGAAACTGAATACTGAAACCGATTATGGATTATGATAAGCGTATATATTAATACCTATGTTTTGATAAACTTTTATAGCTAAATTGGATACATCGAATAAAATAAGACTCAGATTTAGACATGACTTACCTGAGTTTTCAACTGGAATTGGATTAGGACTTGAATCAGGTGCTCCTGTCGATAGTGGCCCGGAATGGCCGGAAGAGATGCAAAAGCTGTTTGGATTTAGTACGACTGGAACTGATACTGATCTGACTTCAGCTTCAGATGAAGGTTCAGAATCTCCAAAGGTGCCATGCGTTCCTAAAACGAATTTGCATCTAAAAGCTATGAATGATATAGTAGGGGTAAGTTCAGTTTTAAAACATGTAACTTTTCGATAGTAGTAACAAAGAATCATCGTTTTTTAATACTTTAATTGTTTTGCAATGAAAATTGAATTTAGGCAATTAAAGATAAAAGTATCCCTCTTGATGAGTTTGGAATACCGAAGGTTGGGTGCTGGTGTCAGAAACCTTCATTTTGTCGAATTTGCGATAATCGAAAGGTATGTTAACGGGAGAGTATGTATTTTCATACATTTCCTACTTTTCAAAACATCTACAAATTTTGATTTTGCTGCGAATTTACTATTGCTTAATTATGAAAATGTAACAGGGAAATTGGGTTTGCCGTCGACCAATACAACGGGATCCGATCTTTACTCAGTATCAGACAAGCATTACTCGAGACAAGGTATTTTGAACTTAATACGTTATGTATCTGTCAATTGTAAATACAATTATTGTTTCATTTTAAATTCTTAATTCGATAACTGATAACCTTATGATTTTTCATATTTTCAAGTTCCCGGAATATGCCGCTCCCAACAAGACACAGATGAAGGGCAGTAACATGTCGAACGAAAAGAAAGGAAGTTATGGAAGGAAATCATTCTATTAAAACTGTCAACTTGCTTTCTAGCTCAGAAAACCTTTTAGCATTCGTACCCAGTCATTTCCTAAAAGGAAAACTAATGAATTGAATCTTATTTTTGTAATTATTTTAAATTTCATATACTGTACTATTGTGAATTACTAACTGTTTTCTAACATTTGACCTATCACTATACCAAAATAAGCTCAACAGCACATAGGCGTAAAGCTAGTATTTATAGTCCCATAAAATAATACACAAAAATAAGACAACTATGAAGTATGCTCCACATAGATAACCTAGTGTAAAAATGAATTATGAAAATGTTTTCGGGTAAATAAAAAGTAAGTAAAGTAAAGCTTAAGTTTTTTTGAGTTTCATTTGTTGCACGGTACACATTTTATTTATTGTGATCACTCCAAAAAAACACTAACGAACCCCAAAAAATGTCAAATTTTTGAAAATATTTGAGTTGCGAAATTTTAATTTTCTTTTAACAAAAACGAGAACGAGTAAATATTCTAGTTTACAAATTAATTAAAACGAAAATTGAGAAGAACAAATTACAAATAGAATCGGCGACGACTTTCTTCCATTGCATGACGCTTATTAGTGATGATCCACTCATACTCTCCAGTTTTCGAATCAAACGTGCCTTTCTGGACAGATCTTAGCTTCAATGTAAATCTTGGACCCAGTTCACGAAGTGCGGCCTTTTCTCCTGCCTTCTTGAATTCGTATCTAGTGAAGTTAAAATTTAAGCAATTACAAATAGTACAAACTTGCACCTGCATATCAAGACATTTTGTTACATAAGGAAAATTGTCATTTGTCATTATTTAACGCCAATGCATACTCATCCATATTATGACCATCACTACGAATTATAAACAAAGCACTGAAACATCGTTTAATTCAAATATAAATGAATTCTACTGAAAAATGAAAATCTTTATTTTTGGAGTGTTTGAGATAAATCTATATTTTTGTAGTACATAAAAACGGAGCCAGGAATTATGTTTTGTTTTAGTACATCAGCTTTGTTGCATTTCCAGCAATTAATATTTTTATAGTGTAGTTTTTTAAGGTTGTGCTAGTGCCTTCATTACTTCCTCATGAACAATGAAATTCACTTACCTATGGTGTCGAACAAATATGTAATCTCTCTGATTGTGGAATGTCACTACTCGACGTCCAGTAAACTGCGGCTCTTGATGGAACAATGCACCAAACATACGGGCAATAACAAGACCAATTCTGGTTCTAAAATTTGTAGTAAGTACTTCCGGTCTGTGACTTGTAATTTCTCGCCAATCTCTCTGTAATTATTAAAATAGAAATAGTAAAAAAAGTATTCACTTAATCTAATAAACTAATAAACAATTACCTAATACAAAAATTAAAAATATATTCCGAGTTTTAGCAGTGAATAATAAATTCGAAAAGTAGTGATAGATTTTCTTCGGTCAAGTTAATCTAGTATTACCTTAATATGTTTCGTCAATTTTACATTGCTCAGTTTGAAGAAACATGTTGGTCCTTCAGGTAGATGGCTGATAAGCATACTTGCTGTTGGGGTAAAATAAATTACTTCAATAAAATTTACTGCAGATTTACTTTTATAATTATTTCAAGTAAACGCTACTAGGCATTAATCTTACTTGGTTCTTTTTTATCTTCATTGATCACAACGATATCCGTGTATCCTTTCTCCGTCGCTTGTGTTGTCATCTTCTTAATGGTAGACTTTCTTCGTAAAAACGACTCTGAGTTTGGGATAACTCTTTCCAGTTCTTTCATAAATAGACGAGTTTTCTACAAGAAAAATGCAAGTCATAATTTGAATTTGGCCATGCCATATTATTTTATTGAAAATCTACACGGTTGACTTCAAATCATCATGTAGCTGTTTCGATATATATAGTTAAATTAAATGACAGTTTCTAAGCTATTAAGAATGTATTATTACCAAAGTAGGGTTGTGAGAAGAAGTGATAATGATTTTGGGAACGTAATCTTTGTCGAAATAGGGGGCGAACTCATCATTTTCCAAATCGAACATTTCATAGTCATTTTTGTCAATTTCGGTATCATCAGGTTCACGAAGGGACTCAAGGGTATGCGGTACTTGTTTAGGTGGTGCATCTTCACCTAGTGCTTCAGCCTCCTCTCGTTTCCTTTTCTGCTCTGCCTTCTTTGCCTATTAAATAGATACAAATCGTATTTAAGAATTCGAAATAAATAAGTCTTATAAATCATTACGCTCCAGCTCAGGAGGTAATTAAATTGTTGATTGTTGGCTGGAATTTCAGTGTTCAGCATTTTTACTTAATTTTAGTAAAGAATGAATGCAAGCCGTTACAGTGATCACACTGAAAGGCATATTTTTTAAAACTCTCACCTTCTGTTTTAACTTTTTAGCCCTGGAAATGTCCAATCGTTTTTTGAATCTGTTCGTTTCCTTATTAGCCCTAGCCATAAGTCCA
This sequence comes from Isotoma caerulea, assembly GCA_034696405.1. Classification (NCBI taxonomy): domain Eukaryota; kingdom Metazoa; phylum Arthropoda; class Collembola; order Entomobryomorpha; family Isotomidae; genus Isotoma; species Isotoma caerulea. The sequence goes on from JAQFZZ010000631.1 coordinate 4,566, forward strand.
CGGTAATCTTCCTTCGTTGGGATGGAAGCGGTCACAGCCTTCTCATCCACATCTGCTCGTCGCCCACCCATCTTTTTTGACATTCTCTTATTGATTTAATATTTCGAAATCTAAAATATTATGAAAATTGTCACTTTTTAAAAAAATTCTTGATACAGAAATACCGATGGTATTGTGCTTATAATTGAGCAAGGTTTCTCATAGCAGAGCAACACAAATTGTACATGTGCACTTTCGGCCTCCAATTTCTTCTCGCGTGTTCACTCCATCCATTCGTCTTCGCCGGGGAAATATTTACACCCAATCGCATAGCTTTTCTGTTCGGCTCAAAAACCCACACTGACTTTTACCTTACTTTGTTTGGGGCACAGTGGCCTTTTTCTTATTGATTACATTTAAGTTATTAAAGTTACCTGTTAATTGCATCGTAGAAGCTTATCCAAAGCTTGTCTTTATCTTTTAATCGGATTTAACGATATTTTTACAAAGTCGAATATTTTTTAGATAAATGGTAATTTATTATAAAATGTTGAATTTGAATCAACAGAGCAAGCAGAAATTTATTTTGCCAACAATGAATTACTTGCATTTTGTTGAACATTCAGCAGAGAAGAATAGCTGCTGGATATTGGATATGGAGTTTTATTCTTGTATGCCATTTTATTTATAGCAATGAATTGGCATGGATGGTGAAATGTACATTCCTCTTATTATTACTTTTATTACCTATTCATATTTTAAACTTTTCTAAGAGTTGGATTAACTTTTTGTGTCATTCATGAAAAAAATATAGTCGCCTTATTTTTTTCAGAGTGAATAAAAACGATGAGTTTTATATGGTTTATGTTTTTGTTGCAGTTGTTTGCAGTTTAGGTGGTCAATAATTATTATGCCACTGCTTTTAGCTTTTAGTGCATTTTGTGTGCAAATATTGTGTTCATTTTCATACATACCTGGATCAGCGTTTTTTGGAATATTCTCAGTATCATTATCATTTTCATTCAAGACTAAACTAACATTCTGTGGGTATTTGCTGAGAGTTCTTCGATAAATATTGGTAATTTGTGTGTCTTTATATTTATGATAGTAAAATAGGTAAAGACGGCAACAGACACATCAATCGAGATAAATGAAACTCAACTTTCATGTATTAATAAAATATCATTTACCGTGATGTGATAGTAAGTTAAGTATTTTCCTGTCAGCATTTCTGGTTATTAATTGATGATATGATACATGATAATAGCAAATATACAAGTTGACTTGGACATTTAGATTGCAGACTGCAACTCTATGAATCTATGCATTTTGGCTCCGTAAAGAGAGCTGACCCCAGCTAGCATTTTGGTATAAAAATTGTTATGAAGAATTTGTCTCAGCGTCTCAGTCTCAGCATTATTTAATTGTATCTGAGACTCAGCACTCAGTTTCAGTTCATACCAAGCAAACGGAAAATGTGAGATCAGATAATGTTGGTTTGGGCGATGATAAAGTTTTATCTCTGTTCATTTCCATATACTTTGTATTTGTAATCCATGGTTAATCAGTTTTATAAGAAATAACCGGAGGGAGACAGACCACTTCATACTTCTGTACTTACAATAGTACAGAAGTATGAAGTGGTCTGTCTCCCTCCGGTTATTTCTTATAAAACTGATTAACCATGGATTGAATTTCAGTGGTCAGCCGAGCAGCTACTAAGACTAAGAAGAAAAAGGTGTTTTTAACGTAGCACATTAGTGTGTAGTAGTGCATAAGATCCAAAACAAGTCAAAAAAATAAACTCAATTCACAATTTTGTAATAATTTGCAGTTTCTATTATTATTCAAATAATTTACTAACATGCATAAGCTTTGGATGCTTTATCCGAAACCGGAAAAAAAGAGTATAATTTCTGTGATTGACGTGGACTCTTTTGAGGTCCAGTTGTGGCAGAAATTGTCGAACAATTGTCCTGGTGGACCTTTGAAAGATCATCCTCCAACAGTGGTGGCAGACTCGACAAAAAGGTTTACAGTTTTATACTTTTTGAGATTTATTTTGTTCGCGTGAAATTCATTGGATCTGTGTCAAGGTTTTGCTCTTTGATAGAATGTAGAAAAGGTCAATCAATCAAACTAAAAAAAGTATTTATTATATGGAACAAAATGCAATGTAAAAGAAATAATCTTCGGATTTGTTGGAAGTTTTAAAATTTAAAACTTGTCATTTAAAGACATTCTAGATTCTAGAGTCAGTTAAATCCTTGAATAATTGAAAAATCCTCTTAAAATGTGTATTGATTCATACAGGATTTTGGCCGTAAATCCACAAGCTAAGAGTTTCGGAATACAAAGATCCAAGGATGTAAGGGTTACCGTCCAAGATGCATTGGACAAATGTCCCAATGTTCAAATAATTTACAAGCCAGACAGCTGGGGAAAGCCTTCAACAAAAGAGGTTCGGGATGCTTCTTGGAACAACCTGGTTTGTGTCAAAGCTTTTCTCAAGGAGAGAGACCTGGTGGATGATGTTGTCCTGGAGTACAAATCTGGAGATGAAATCTTTCTTGATTTGACCAGTGCTGTGGAAGATCTTGAAGAATTCGAGTACGAATATTATGATGACGTTTTAGACAGACATCCAAATCTTTTTTACGAGTCCGCCGTTTTGTGCAAAGAAATGTGCGATTTCATTTACCAATGCGAAGAGTCAAGGGATGGTGTTGGATGGGCTAATTTGCGTAAGTTTTATGGGGTTTAAAAATTGTATTTTAGTTACGTATCAATTAAGTAATTTTGGTAATTATATCATTTTTAGAAATGGTTTGCCCAGAGGAAGAGAAGCCAGACATCATAACAGACCAGGCTCAACTGATGCATGCTGGAGAAATTATGACGGATTTGCTCAAGTTTGTTGAAGACAAAACGGGATTCAAGGCATCGGCTGGAATTTCTTTTAATAAGAATTTGGCCAAGTTTGCTTGTACCTTACATAAGCCGGAATCTTGTACGATTATAACTAACGATGGATATGACAGGCTTGTACTTGCAGGTGATGATAGTGAGGATGAGGAAGAGGACACCGTTAGGCTTAAGATTGATGACGTTCCTGGGATTGGGACTGGTTTAAGGGATAAAATCCAGCAAACATTTGGCGATAAATATTTAGAGCTCGGTTGGATGAGTTGTATCAAAAAGGATAAATTGATCGAAGCCCTTGGAGAAGAAGATGGGAACAAAGTATTTGCCATTGGAAGAGGTACTTATTTTGAGCCTGTTGTCCCCAAGCAAATGACTAATCAGATAAGTTGTGGAAAAAATAACGTTCGTAAGTGATTTTTCTTATCATTTGCAATTTAAAACAGTCGTTTGCAATTTTAAATTAAGGCAACTTAAATAACGCTTATTTTAGAGGATTTTATATTTAAGGGTCTCTTTAACTCCTTAAAGAAAGCTGGCCCCAGCTAATTTAGTAGTTTATATGCACGATTGCAATTTAAGTGAAAATAAATTAACCATTATTTACAGGTATTAGTCAAAACTCGGATCTGAAGGAAGTTATCCAGAATCTTGCTGGAGAAATGCAGGAAAGGGTTCTAGAGGAAAAAATTCGAAATCGTAGAGCGGGCAAGAGCTTATCAATCACCTTCGAATTTAACGATTTGGACACTCGGAGGAATCTCAAAATGATTTGGGATGACAAGGAGGATGTGGGTGGAATCACTGACAACATAATGGACCGTATTATGGCTTCTGGATTTATCAAGCTAGAGGATGTCCAACGGATTGCGCTCACTATCAAGGTGTTTGACACATTGTCACCGTATACTGAAGAGGAATTTTACAAACGGTTTCCAATTCGAAACTATAACATTCATAATTAATGCATACAAAGTGTGTTCTTGTGACATGTTTCAAATAAATTATTTGTAAAATCTCGTATGATATGATAAGTTTATGTTCATTTTTACAGATTAAATGTACATCGGCCAATAGAAAAGAAATCAACGGGCAGACATTATTAACCCTTTGGAGTATAATAAGTAATTTCTGCACGCTGTCGTATCAGGAGGCTTAAATCTCGTAGGCATATATGTCGGATAGAGCAGAAATAATATTTGACTAACGAGCAATGTGATATTTCTCTCTATGAAAGGTATGCAATGATCATGACAAAAGAACTATCACCATATTTCTAAATTCTAACTACGACAAAGGTTTGAAAAGAATTCCAAAAGAGCACAAATTAAATTCTGTCGCACTCAGGATCTTTTGCGACCTGATAAGTTATCAACGACAAAAATCAAACCTCTATAAATCATTATGTGCCCTGTTTTCTATGCTAATTAAGATCATGGACATTTTTTTTATATTCTTTATTTTTATTTACTCAAGTTTATCTGAATTGAATTATATGACTAGTCCATAAGAAATTGTATGACACAAATTTTGAATTTTACCTTTCTATCGCCTAAAAACTATAATTTAAAGTTGATTCTAGTAATACGTAAATAGATCAACTACGCCAATTATGAGTAGAAAGTCGAAGAATGGTTTGATTGAGATGTAAACGTTAAGCTAAATCACTCATTTTGGAACAAAACGTACGGTGGTCATCCAGTTTCTCTTCTAACAACGGCTCGCAGTTGCTGGCCACTTTGCATTTGACACACTGCATAGGCGCACCCTCAATGCCACAATAATGATGGATGATCAAGATGACGTTTCAACGTCAAAAATCAAGGAGACTGCGCGAAGGTTATCAACCAAAATCTGGCCTTCTTTTGTGGAAGCATTTGGAATGCTGATTTTGTAACCGATTCCAAAAAGCTGTTGATAGTCTCAGTTTTGTAATTATTGGTAAAATTTCGTAATGTCAAAGTTTGATACTTCGCATTGTATGATTTATCCATAATAGTTTTGTTGCAGAACCAGAGAGACAAATTGATGTTGCTTTCAGATTCCGGTGTCGTGATTTCAGCAGGTTCGATCGATGTGTATTTGGTTAGCTTGAATGATTTTGAAGAGATGTCAGATTTGGTGTCGGAAATGTTTATTTTTGACAATATGTCAGAAATTTCTTCGGATTTCAAATCTTCGGTCAAGTAAGAGAGACTTCTGTGGTTCAGAATTATTTCTCGTGCATTTTGGTCTTCGCTATTGACGGTAGAAAGTTGGGATTCCGCTTGTGCAATTGCAAGTTTGACCGTTACTTTTTGACCATTTATTTTCAATAGTTTTTTTCATGGTGTTGCGAGCTCGAGTGAACACTTTGAAGAATTAGGCCTGAGGGAAAATTTTTGAGCAGTGCCCAATTTCGTAATAAGACTCCGAAACGTGGCGATCAATTTTGGAAGTCTGCTGCAAGAACGCTTCGCATATTCGTTCGTTCGTTCCTCGATTGAGCTTCCTTCAACGTTTCAAAGAAATATTGCTCTGTTGAATAGTAGATTAAAATCGGTTGGTGAGATTTTCAACGCTTTGTTTGAGACTTGTCTGAGATCGGCATTGTCAGAAGAGAGACTGGAAAGTTTTTGAATTTGTGTTATCCATTTTCATATTCAGTTATTGTCGATGCAGATGAACAAATAATACAATTAAATACAAATGCCAATGATTTATTTATTTTCAAAATAATTATGTGCACTTTAGAAGAATAATAGCAGAGTACCACATAATAAGTTTGGGCTTTCGGGTAGTTTAGAAGTTTCAGTTTCAGGTGGCTTTATGAGGTTCCAAAGAGTTCTGAATGCATAAATTGTTAAAATAATGCAATTTTGTTACTTTAAAAATTTTGATTTTGTGTTATGTCATATTTGGACTTGTCTTTAAAAGACCTTGGAGAATGAAAGGCCTTTTAATGGAACTTCCCTCGACTACGACTAAAAAATTCGAAATGTTACCATGCAATGCAAATGGGTTGAATGCATCCAATGATATTGTATTAAGTTAACCCGTTTTCATTAAGTCGATGTTTTTACATTTATTTATTTTATACTTTGCATAATAACTAAAACTCTGATTCCTTACATTTCATAAAAACAACCTTAAATTATATCGAACTTAATTTACTAAGCATCTTTAAGTTCAAGAATTTAACAGTTGTACATATCCTGATGGTGGGTCAACTTACTACTAATAAAAGTAATAGTATAAAACAAGACCAGAAAGCTTTTAATATTCACCTTCCACTTTTAGTTAGAGTAACCGAAAGTATGCCGACAGGTAGAAGTTACTCATTACAAGCCAATAGCAAGATTCAATTCAGAGAAGTTTTTGTTCTTATTTACTAAGAGCGGAAGATGTTGATTTTCCAGTAAGGGAAAAATAGCAATGCAAGGATAGATTAAAGATCCAATATAATTTAAACTTTTTTAAACTTTCATTTCTTTTCATTTTAAAGAGGGGTTTTAAAATTTAAAACTTATATTTAATGTAAAAAATAAGTTGACATTGCATTCCAATACCTTATGTGATTTTACTGACACTTGTACAGGGCTTTATTAGTTAACTTTTTTACTCAACGAAATGTGATAATGTTCGCGTGTAAGTGAAGTTGTGTAAGAGATAAAGAAAGCACATTCCAGTCTATTCATAAACCTTGGTTATCAGCAAGGTTACACATACGCATGTATACAAATATAGTAGAATCTTCTTGGTTTTATATGAAACCTCGTAAACAATAATATCTGTTATCAGAAAAAGATTTTAAAGCATTCTTTTTACTCGTTAACACAGAACTGATATTGTTTGGGAAATGATATATATATGATGAATGTTAAAGCGAATTGAGAATCATTTGATTTTGTGTGTTTGCTACCTGTTGATTCCTTACTGTTAAAACTTAGAACTTTTAAAACTTCAAATCTAATTTAGATAAAATTTAGATTTAGATTGCAAAACGGAATTTTAAGACTGAGTAAACTAATTGCACATAAGTGTAGAAATAACGCTCAACCTGCAAATAAAAATTGATTATCGAAACATTTTCTGTGATATTATACTATGGCCTTATTAATTTATAAAATATGTCTGTAATTTTTAGAAAAAAATAAATATTCACTTAAAGTAGTAAAATTGGGAGTTCAACAAGACTAACAGGAATTTTTATTCAATGGATAAATTGTATAAAAACTTAATGAACGCACAACTTTAGAAAACATTTAAAAAGTGAAATACATGAAAACAATAAAATCTGAAGAAATTTTAAACATAAATTGTTTTATAGCTGGACCTACCATGGATATTTTGTGGTAAGCATAAAACATTTAAATATCCATTTATTTACATGCGCTGTTTTTTACAATACTAAATTAATTGAAAATCAAGTTTTTTTAATTGCTGTCTTGCGTAGATATTTAATATTTGACTTTAAGACGAATTTTCAATAGAAAATAAACTGTCAGAAATTAAAAAGTGCTGTATCTTTCGTGTTAACAAAATTTAAATAGCTTAATTAATTTAAGACACTTAGTTTATACTAAGTGGCTTAAATTAATTCAGTGCAATAAAAAAACAGTAATAGCTCTTTTCATCGGAACAGTTGGCTATTATTTAGGATACGAATCTTTAACATTCTTTGTTAAGATAAATAAATGCGAAACTAATTTGCACAGTTAAAGTTCTGGCCAATTAGAAGTAAAAATATCTACAATTAGTAAATTTATACAACCTTGAATTAAATTTGCGATTAAAGCCTCCGCTTATGCAAGAAACTCTCAAGTTAACAACACATACAGTCAGATTTTATAGCTTCTCGTTGACCATCTCTAAAATTAAAATTGTCATACATAGTCAAGCCATTCTCATCTCTACTCAACTCAAAGCATTTAGTTTAGTCAGCAATTTTAACTTTTAACAGTACATTACATTACAATAAAATATTTTATGCTAGCAATGCAATATTCAGTATGTTGAAACGTGCTAACAATGACTGGCGTCTTTTCTTGGTGATTAAAAATTAAAAGCGATGTCATTTTCTGAAGTTGTTTAACGAAAAAATGCTAAGTTTTAATTTTCTTCTGAATCATAATTATTCAGAATTGGCACAATAATTGCTGTAAAATTTTAAATTCCTATTAAACTGACAACTGTCACGAATTTTAATCATTAACAGCTTTCTTCGATTAAATTGCTTTTAATAATTTTGAATACCAATGCAATTCAGGTCATCGTCATCGTACACCTGATTTAAAATAAATTATGGGTAAATTTCAGTACTATAACTTGACTGATTATTATTTTATTCTGAGAGAGAATCACGCATAATTCAGATTATATAAATTACATTTGTACCATAAAGCTTTGAAATGAATCTAAAACAAAGTTGGACGAAAAATATCTTAAAATTTATTATATAACTTATAAAAACTGTTTAATTCAAATCTTCAGAAATTTTATCTGTGTATCTTTTATCAGTGATACGCGGATAATATAACATGCATACGGTGCAGGGATCTTGCAAACTTGCTCAACTTGCACTTCATGGGAAAAGGAAAAACAACGTTTCTTTGCGTTATTGCATTGCAGGCAGGCTAATTTTAAAATTTCAATTTTTTCAGTTGTTTTTGAAATATTTAAGTTTTTTGTTCTAATTATTCTAAAAACGTGAACATCAACCATCCTTTAAATAAATTATTTTAGCTCATTGTCAATCAAAGAGGGATGAAAGTGTTTTTGATAAAAACTAATCCTAATCCCAAAGTGCATTGCCTACAATTGCAATTGCAATGCAATGAAATATAAAAGTTGTAATCTGGCAAAAAAGCCTAATTCACCCACGCTGAAGCCTCATGTCTCAAATAACACAATCTGCCCAAGCCAAGTAGAGTTTTTCATTACAGATAATCGAGTCATTCAGTAATTTTGAGGACATCTCAAGTCTCGATATGTATGATATGATAAAATGCTCTGAGGAAGGATAATTTTCTGTATCAAATTCTCAATTGTGATTGTAAAGAGAGTCAACAGTAAAAGAAATGGAATTGTCATATTTTTTGTTAAATTAAGAATTAGCTCCACCTTGTTAGGGCGATTGGCTTTGTCAAAGCCGAAGTCTCTTCTTAGTTCTTAATTTTTTGTGGTGAATAAATAAAGACAAATCATGATACTAGGAAATGGTAGAATTCCGCCTTGTTATATGAATTTTAGATGAGATAAATTAAGGGATGGAATTTATTTGGTGGCTGTGAAGTCGGGTGGCATCATTTGTCCACTTCCACTTTATATTATAAACTCCTCATATGGATTGAAAGCACAGTTAAAGTGAAATCGAGACCAAAGTTATCTTTAAACTTGGTAGAAAAATGTAGTAATTTAATAAATAAAGAGCCTACTCTTCTCTCTCTCTCTCCCTTTGCCATATTCAACTAAATGGATAATTTTCTCGTAAATCTTTTATATTCTTCCTGCTCGTAAATCCTTAAGCCAAGCTACTATGCAATATCAATCTAGCATATTTATAAGATATGGAAATGCAAATTGCAACTTATACTTAACTTATTACTGGGTGTATACTCATGTTAAAATATTGTTTTTTTTTATTTAGAAATTTTTAGAATTATATGAAATTCCCATAACATAACAGACACTAATTTTAAGGGCTGAGTTGGATTATAAATTAATAATAAAAATGTGCATTTAACAAACAGCCCAAATATTAAAGCGTATGTGTTTACTGGAATGTAAAATTTCCCAAAACATTATCAATTTGTTTTGAAAATTTCAAAATAGTTATCCATACGTTTCAGAAACTTTCAAAACAGGCATCTAATGGTATTAAATATTATTCCGTATAGTAAGTTTAATATAAAAGGTATTTCCAATCGATTTAACAGACTAGACCATTTGAATGAAAGCAATTGTATTCGAAGCCGATCGTGACATTCCTGATTCCTCCGACATCCCACATGAACTGAAGAATGTGCGTTGGTTTAAAAAACGGTATTGGCTTTTGACATTGGAGATGGAATTGCCATTGTGTACCGACCTAGTGGTGTCTTATATGTCAAATCATTTATTTTCAGCTTGCTTCAAAAAGTCTCATCTGACAAATGGATGAGTAATGGGTGTCCAGTCAATATTTTTCAATGCATCAAAATTTACATCGGCTTTCTTTGTATTATACTCGTGTGAGGTCGTCACTTACAATGAATGATTGTCTTAGTCCATTGTTTCTCTTCATTCCAGCAGCATCAGTATAATATTATTATCTTACGAAAATATCTTACAAAATCAAAAACATAAGGATGTTGTAAATGTTGCATATTATTATAATTCGCAATTAATGACCCAAGTGGACGAACGACCTTTTAATCGCCTATTAACAATGATTACTACAATATATATTAGAAAGTTGCAACGCATGTGTATTATTATTCATATTCATATACTTTTAATGATTGATTAGCAACGAAAGGAACTTGATTGATTGATCATTAAGTAGAAATTACTGCTCGTATGATGAGTTATTAGCATCCTGGGGGATACTTATCTGCATCTATGGTCTTTCATATATAATGAGAAACATTGGCAAATGAAGGATGTTTTCACCACGAGACAATAGTATCACGACGGACATAAAAATCGAATGAGAATGTGATGTGCTGTATCGCTGTATGCACATCATAATGAATGATTATTTCCATATGATGAACGTTCTAAACTTGGGCAATCCAAAGTCATAAAATCGCCAGGGAAGTAAATTCATTGTGAATAAATAAATAAAGGAGTGGATTGGATTGGATCAATGAAAATGAATAGGATTTTTCAATCACAGAGGTAAATGGAGGAAAGTTGACTATTCTAATATTCTAAATAGTTTTATATTATTGCGGATATTGGTTTTTGTTTTTTAAAATATATTTTTGTACAAGTAACAAAAGATTGGATGCAGGATCATTAGACTTGATTGTAAAGAGACAGATTCCTTATGTAGATACGATAATAATTCTTATGCATATTTGACTGTATTATATTTCTAAATATGCATGATATAAAAAGTAGCGAAATGTTTTTAATGTGTGCATGTATATGTGTTGCAGTCCATATTGGACGTCTCGGATTTATTCTACAATAAAATATAATAGAAATTTGGAAAGCTTGTAAAATTTTGGTTTAGGGCCCCTCAATTTTAAAATCTCACAA
>JAQFZZ010000632.1:0-15692 GCA_034696405.1 Isotoma caerulea
GATTAAGAAAAAATTTAACTGTCCATTAAATGACCTGTCCATGGAATGTACCTGTCCATATATTGACCTGTCCATATATTGACCTGTCTATATTTTTTTTGTCCATACATTGTCTGTCCATATAACTGTTGTCCACATCTCGACACCAACCCGATTTTTCAACTATTGAATGGTTTCTATATGATATTTCAGTGGGATTTCATTTGTTTTAGGGGATGAACATATCTGTCCGCTACTGAATAGCTACGATGAAAATGAGGAATATGAAAAGATTAAAAATAAACATCTACGTCGATGAAAACAAAATTACTCTATTGGACATAAGAATCCTGAGTTTTGGCCGATTAATATATTGTTGGCATGCATTTAATCGTCCCTTTAAAATGTGTAATTTCTCCCTTTAAACAGCCCTCCCTAAAAAGTGTTGAAATTTCCCTTTTCAGACTATAGAAATCCCTTTAAACTAATGAGTTCTCCCTACAAAGTAATAATTTTTCCTTTACGTAATGAATTATTTTAATCTGTAGCATGATTGAAATCAATTTTTACTAACAAAACCAACCAAATCAACTATTAATGTCATTATCAAATTCAAATCTAGTCAATAACAAGAGCTTTGCTGGCTTTCTTCGGGCGTCCTCTTGCTCTTTTAGTTCCATAAAGGAATACAATTTGCTTCGGGAACCACTTGAAACCATCCATTTTTATCGCAAGGCCCAGGACGTGCTAGCATATGCAATTTTTGTGAAGGTAAGGACAGGTACACGTTCCACTTTTCCAGTTATCTGCATGGATTTCTAATTTTCAAAGACGAGCGACTGATTTCTTGTAAGTGTCTAAATGCCCTTCTGTTCTGTGAATCTTCTTCACTGTTTCTCTTCATCTCTTTTCCTTTCATATCTTAATTAAGGTATCTTTGGTCATTTACCTTTCATGCATGCATATCTTTTATCACTTTCCTATTCTTGGATTTACATTAAAACTACAATATCGCTGGATTGGGAGGCATTTCTTCCTAAATAAAGGGAAAAGTAAATAAAGCGATATTTAAACATTTTAAGGGCACTTTTATAGGAAAATTTCAAAACTTTAAAGGGAGGGGCGTTTAAAGGGAGAAATTACACATTTTAAAGGGACCAATACATAGATGTGTTAAAATATTCTCATTGTTAAAATCCCCATTAGTGTAGCATTATTCGTGTTTTCAAGTTACTTTCCAGTAGTGAGTATTTAATACTTGTTTTGTCTAAGTTGATTTTTATCACTCTCGTCCAGACTTTCTGGAATTGCAAAAATGTCTGAATAATTTATACACCTTATGTTACACAATGTGTATGACGAAATTTGCGAAATTTGCATTACCAAGAAACAGTAAAGAAAGAACCCGAAGGTAGATGCTTAGAAATATAGTTTTACTTTTCATAGCGATCAAATGATAGCAGAAAAAAAATAATACTCCTTCTAATAGCAAAGAAACTTCATAGTGGGTAACTCCAGTCCACTTTACATATAATGGCAGTTACACTCTGGCTGTTAGATATCCGGAAAGTGTTTCAAAATGAAATTCTTGGTTTATAATAGATATAGGTTGATAATTGACCAATCTTTATTATATGAATTCAAAAGGGATGTCATAATACAGTTTCACTTTGACAGAAAGCAGTAAGGTATACAAGTTGCATAAATAATGACAGAGCCGACTTGAAAATTCCTATCAGAAAACCGGGTTTATAATGGTCAAATTATTTAGATTTTAGCAGGCATTAAGAGGTACCACTATCAAAAGATGTATGCTATATTTACGATTGCTATCATATATTTTTTACGTTTTGCTTTCAAAAAGAAGTGCTACCAACCTGCTGAGGTTATCAAACGTAGGTCCTAAGAAAACATCAAAAACCATTTTAGCAATTTACATAATATCTCTTTCAAATTAAAGTTTACCTTATGACATAATTTATCTTTATAAAAATATAAAAATGCGTCTTAAACAAAAGGGCGTCTTATTTATGATTTATTTTTTATGCATTTAAAATTGGTATCTGCGCCTTATTTACAGGTGCGTCTTTTTTACGCAGTTTTAGGGTAATCCGGCATATAATTCATGTTCCTGAAGTTTCTTTTCGTCGTATATTAGTTTTATAACTTTGCTCGCAATTAACAGTTTTCAAACAATAGTTTTCTAGTACCTTCTCATTTAACATATCAACTAGTTGGTTACCAACTAGTAGATATGTTATTGACTTGTCTGCCAATTTTTAATTTACTGCGAAGTGGCTTCCAAATTTAATTAACGATTTAGAATAGAATTGAAAATTTTACGAAATGAAACATATCGCACCGTAATTTTTTTTATTCGGGTTGGTTTCGGCTTATTTTTATGTTCAAGTTCAAATCAAAACATACCGGTTTGGCTTGGTGTGTTTCTTTACCTATAATCTAAGAAACTTAATTACATCATGTTTCTGAAATTTTTTTGTTTGGTTCGGTTTTTTTCTGTTTGCTTTGATGATAAAACCGAAACAACTTTTTAGTTCTGTTTGGTTTCAGCCAAAATAAACCAAGTTAACTCATGCGGAGCCTGCGAGTACTAATTGATGCTAATTTTGGGCTGTGCAAAATTGAACGTATTTTAATAACATGTATTTAAAATACGTATGTAAAATACGTGTTTGAATACATTTATGTATTTGTATTTTTAAAATGTATAGCCTAAACAATATATATTTTTTATTTTTAAAATGTAAAGCCAAAACAATGTATTTTGTATTTTGATATCAAAATACACAAATGTATTTAAAATACATTTTTTGTAAATTTAAAGAAATATTATACAAAATGTAGTATGGACCCAACTAGTGTAGTAAGTTGTGGATGTGATTCCCAACTATTATAAAAACAGTTACAATTTTTTAAAAAGCAGTTTTTAATGCTTGTAACTTCAACTAATTCCTGAAACGAAGTGTTTATGCATTTTTTTGTAGTTGTAAAATACAAAATACTTGTATTTTGCATAGAAAGACGTATTTTGTGTATGTAAAATACAAAATATTTGTACATTGTATTTGCAAAATACAAAATATGTGTATTTTGCATTTAACAATTGTATTTTGCATTCGCAACTGAACTACAATATATTTTGGATGTTTTTAACTAATGTATTTAAAACACATTTGTATTTCTGACAAATTTGGGAAGTTGTATTTTGTATTTAGTTTTTTGAACTTTTATATTTTGCATTTTGGATCTTGTAAAATAAGATTATGCACTGTGTTTTTTTCATTTTTGGCATTATTAGCTTTGTTTTAAGTACTATCAAATTTCAGTCATTAAAATAAGTAGCCCAATTTTTCGTACTTTTAATTTTTTATGTTTATCAAGCAAATATTAAATAGATATTGTAAAATATTAAATAAAACATCAAACTTTTTTTTAAAATCTCAAATTTTTCTGTTTCAATGCCAACTGTAAATTGACGATGCAAAATAAACCATTTAACATGCTTTTTAGTGAGATGGAAAACTTCTGAAGATTGTGGATAAATATAAAGATGCTATATTTATTTAAAGATTTATTAGACACATTTAATGATGATAGAGCCATTTAAATACGACAACTGTGAAAAATTTGATTAGTTAGTTGGCTACTTTTCTAAAAACCAATTTTATCTAGTGATAAATGTCACGGCGTACGGCCCTTAGGGCCGTACGGCCTGCTGGTTTCTAACCAGTTGTAACCATCGTCGGATCGGCACTGAGTTGGTATATAACTTACAGTTACAATTAGTTATGCACTGCCTCAAATATTGTAAGTTGTGACATTTCCGGCACATAAATATACACTGCGAGACAGTAAAATATTCAACTCTAAATTGTAAATTTCCGTTGACAGTTATTTTCTAAACTTTTTCCAGTTAATGACATGACTGGCAGGCAGCTTGGGTTGTGATAAAGGACTTTAATATTACTTTACTTTAGTATTGGATTACAAAAGAAACCTTTTGGGTGGAGCAATTTCGAAACTCGTTGCAAATAAATTCATATAAAGCAAAGAAATCAAAATAGAAAGGAATGTCTGAAATTGGCTTGTTTGCTATATAAATTTTGAACGAACATTTTAATAGCAGTATTGCCTTCAAAAACATTATTTTAATTAATATTAGCTAATTACAAAAATGTCTTCTAAGACAAGTGTACTTCTTCAAGTTAATGATATAATTGCCAGGGCTCTTCGGTCTGGGGGTGTGCCATCCCTTAAGGAACCACCTGGATGTTCATGAACTGATGGTAAGCGACCGGATGGTATGACCTTGGTTCCATGGTCTCGTGGCAAGACGTTAGTTTGGGATTTTACTTGTTGGGATACATATGCCCCGTCCTACGTGGTTTCGTCTTCTATTCGAGCCGGAGCTGTAGCTGAGTTGGCTGGAAATTCTAAGTCATTAAAATATGCAGACTTAGGGGGCCGCTTTATTTTTGTCCCGGTTGTGTTAGAATCCAGTGGGGTGTGGGGTAAAGAGGGGTTATGTTTTGTGAAAGAGATAGGTGTCCGTATTTCAAAAGAAACTGGTGAAGGTCTTGCCAAGTTTTATTTACTTCAGCGAATCTCTTTGGCTCTTCAGCGTGGAAATGCCGCTGCAGTTTTAGGTACTTTGCCTCCAGGAAAGGAGCTGGGGGAAATTTTTTACCTCTAATGTATGCTACTCTCCTTATCATGTCATAATCAATGTAATTCAATATTTTTTAAAAGTGAAATAAAAATAATTACAAGTCATCTAAAAAAAAGTAAATACTTATTTGCGAGATTGATGTGGCCTTAGCTCTTACAATTTAGGACCAACTAAAACTTCTTAAATTTTTCAGGCAGGGCTATAAGACTTCTGATGTACGCGAATTGTGTAAAATGAACGTCAGTCTATTTTGTCTTTTTTTCACATTTTTGCATTTTTAATTTTTGTTGCCTATTTTGAGCTTCGGTAGGTTGTTTTGCTTGCTTTAACAACGTTTTAATGTAAAAATCGTATATTTAAAAATTTTAGTTAATTTGATAAAAATTAAACATTTTAATGCCAGGATTTCACTGTTTTAAAAATTTATTTTTGCAAATGAAGGTGTGGTTTTTATGAAAATTCGGTCACTTGGTTTAAAACTTAAAACTTTGTGTTTTCTGAACATGACACTTTAAAGTAATTAGAATTGATCACAATGGAACACTAAATCCAAAATAACCTTATCGAGGAAACCAATTGATTTGGCGGGTCACGGTAAAACCACAATGTCACAAATAAGAACACTTATTAACAGGATTTAAAGCGGCAAATTGCCAGTGGGATTTTTCTGTGGCAAAATCGTTGACCGTTTTGCCATTTGAAAAGCCCATTTTGCCGCCTATTTCTGTCCTTTGCCACTATGCCATTTTGCTATTTGACCGGTCAAATGATGACCGAAGTGGTCAAACTTTAAACCCTGCTTATTAAGCTTTTGATTTGTGAAGCGAATTGAAATGTTTTTCTAAATATTTGTATACATAAACATTTTGGATACTTATTGTGTCGGGCTAAAATTCGCGACTTTAAATTTAGATAAAATCAAAGACTTCAGAATAAAGACAAGACAAGGGAATTTCGTCAGCTAAAAAATTGAAGCTAACAAGGGATGTTTCAGTAAGCTAATTAAAATTAAGGGGTTTTTTTTTGTATGTCAATTAACTATCGTAGAATGCATGAGAAAAAAGAAAATCTGCTAAATGTCATTTGGACACCCTGCAGATTTTTCTACTGAAACAAGTTTGATAGGTACTGTATAGGCCATTCGTATGATCGTATGGATCAATGGGAAGATAAAATCTTTCTTAGCTCCTTGAGATTTTCAGTTTTTTTGTTTTCAATTTTTTCAGTTACCCGTATATAATGGTTTTCACAACACAATTTTCTCACATTCCTTCCTCATTCTACTCTACTGTGCACAGTTTTCGCCACAATTCACCGTTTTGTGAATACAAACCTCCAGTGCAGCTTTGCATAGCCCGAGCCAGATTGCTTTATACCTTTGCAAAATCAAGGTAAATTTTTTACCCCCATTTGTCAAAATATTAATTTCGAGTCCTGAATTAAATTAAATTATTTCCGGAAAACCCGTATGGAAACTCTAGTGTCTTTATATATCTATGAAATCTTAAAATATAGTAAAATTGTCCCTCAACCACCAATTTTTCATACCTTTATGCTAAAATCAGCCAATTTGGTTGATTTTAAGAAAACCCGTACGGGTCACCCCATAGGGTCCATTATTTTATAAAATTAATATGTATCCATATTAACCCTTAAATAACCCGCATATCAAAAATCGGCATATTTGGGTGATTTAAAAAAAACCAGTGGAGGTCACCCCACCGGTCTCCTAATGGACCCATCAAACCTATCTCCAAACTCGTTTTCTAACTTTGGTTAAACAGTGAGTGTACCAAATTTCAAAATAAACCTGGGTAACAAAGGAGCGGAAGGGTTGAATTTTTGACCCTTTTGATCATTTTAGTACCCTTAAAAACGATATACCCTTAGAAACCTATTGTTCTATCATTTGTGTCATTTAAACCCACAATCTCATTTTGCCCCTTTGGGGGCAAGATAATTGAACATGGTTGCCTAGATAAGGTAACGACAAGTGAAGGGTTTCGAAAAAAAATCACATTTTTGAAAACTAATTCAAACGCCTCCCACAGAAACCAATTCCTGATTTAAAATATTTTTTATAGTTTCAGGGTTATTGACTTCTTTGAACCTTTTTTTGAATTTTTAACTACATTTGAACAAATGAATGATGTTCTTGGAGTATAAATAGACAGAAAAATAGTTGATTACGATTTTCATGACTTTTGTGAATAAACAATGTAAATATACCATCTCTTTCTTGACAGGAATAAATGAGAATATTGTAATTTAAAACCGTTGTTGTGATTTATAATTTGCTTTTGAGAAAGTTTGTTTGAAGGATTTAATTTTGTGTTCCCCCGGAACATTATAAAGTAAGTTGCATTTAAAAAACTGCATAATAATGTATCATTTAATTTTTATTCGCATATCCTTCTTTTAATAAATACTTAAACTATTAACTGGAAAAAAATAAAGTAGATTATATTAAATGTAGAATAAAATTGCAGTTTTTAAAATTTTATTCTCGTCTCAAAATCTATAGAATTCGTGGTAATAAATGTTTCGTCTTTAAAACAAAAAATATTCATTTTGAATATTTGAAACTTCCATATACTGCGTTCTGCCTTCTTCATCTACATCAAAATAAGAAATACTCAGGCTCATTAATATACCTTATGAAACTAAAATGTACCAAAATGAGGTTTACGTCGATACTGTTTATAGCATATAACTTTGTTAAATATCGAATAAAGCGTTTAAAAAAGATTTCATTAATTGTTTCTAATTCGAATCATTAAATAAACTTATTATTAGAAAAACATTAAAGCTTTTTTGCTTAGGTGAAGTAATCTTCTTCAATCATTTGTCTAAACTTTGGGTCGTAGTTAGGTACAATACTTCAAAACCTCAAGTGGGTAAACCGTACTTTGCACATCAAATATATCATTTGTATATTGTATCAATTACTCTATGTATCGATTGTCCAATCAATCATGTAAAGCAACACAACGATAAAATAATTAACTTCGGCTTATTTAAGGTTTTGGAACCTGTTATTTATGAAGTGGTAAAAACCAAATGATGAAATTTTCATCCAGTTTTACAAATTAATTAATAATAATCAAATAGAATGCTAAATATATATGCAGGTAACTTCTTATCGTATATTCCACTTGATATACTCGATTGATTTCCAAAAGTATAAAACAAGAATACATCAAGGACTAAAATTCATTCCAACCAAACTCGACCCGTTAACCACTAATTTTTCAAAAATAAACTCTCTCAGTCTCAAAATGAGTCTTTATAACTTCCTCACAGCCGTCGTGCTTTTCACAGCCGTCTCAACCACCTTGGGACAAGTATGTCCCCCAGCCCTTGACATGGCACCTTGCCTATGTTTCGAAGACACGGTATCAATAGAATGCAACAACTTGCCATTTCCATTCGACATCAAAAGCGTTTTCGATCGAGTGGGTCCTTTAATCGATGACAGCGTTGCCTTCAACTCTTTGGAAATATCGAACACAATCATTACAGAGCTGCCTGCAGGGACCGTTGAATCTCTAAAATTCCGAAGCATATCCATCTGGAACAATAAGGAACTTGTCTCCATCTCCCCTGACGCTTTTAACGCAAGTACTGAGGTCACCACCGAAATGTATCTTGGGTCCAATTATTTACTATCGAATAATACAAATCAATCACGGGATTTGTTTGCTTTCGTTCGTCAATTTAAACAGCTTGAAAATATTCGAATGACTACCCAACTTTCAGCCATTCCAGACGATGCGTTTGGACCTTTGGAAAAACTCACTGAGATTAACTTCGCAGGCAATCTTATTTCATCCATTGGAAGCAGAGCGTTTTCTCAATTAATTAGTTTATCTACAGTTGAGATGAATTTTAATGACATTTCTGCTGAGGGAGTTGCTGTAGACGCTTTCGAAGGGTTAACCCCAAATGCTACCATTGACTTATCGCGAAATCGCGAAATGAAATATTTACCTGAAAATAGTTTTAAGATTTTGTTAGATACGGCAAAATCTGTTAGTGTTGGAGGAGCCCATTGCAATAGAAATGGATGTACTTTTACCTATCTGGATTGTGACGAAAGAGCTAATTGGCTTTGTCAAGATGTAGAAAAATATCAGGCTAAACTTAGTGGATTTAGGTGTTCTGGTCCAGATTATGAATATGTTTGGGATTATTGTGCAGCTTTGTAAGTTTATCCAGTCAAATTCTGTAGTTAAGAAATTATTTTGTTTTTATATCTCTATTCTATGATTACTTGTAAAAAGTTTTAGAGAATTTTTGTAAAGAAAGAAATAAATATGGTAATAATAAACCACATCAAACTGAATATAGAAAAGTAGCGAAAGCAATAGACATGTCTAAAATTTTAGAATATAAAATGAAAAATTTAATAGTGTGACCTTTTGACCTTAGAGGTCACCAAAAATTAAAGTGCCATACCTAATTTTTATCTACAGTTGAACATCTAACTAAATATACGAAATTTGGAATTTTAACTTTTTGACCTTTGACCTCCTCTATCATGACCTTAGGGGTCATCATAGAACATGAGTATGATTTCATATTTTAATCTACTTTTCCAGAGCTATCCAATGATTTAAAATGTGAAAAATGACCTTTTTTGACATTTAACCTTGTGTTTCGACCAGTTTGACCTTGCGCAGCGAGCCGCTTTTCAATACCAAACGTTTTTGCGACCAGAGAAATGTAGCGCAAAAAACCGCGCGCGATTATCTCCAAGCGTTCGAAAGTTATCGGTGTGATGGACGGACAGACAGACGGACGGACAGACAGAGCGATCTCATAAAGCAGCTTTCGCTACTTAAAAATAGCATGAAATACCTGCCTAAATAAATTCTTACAGTGTCAAATGCAGGATAGTTGCTTCTATATAGCTTTTACTTTTTGATATAGAATAAAATTGCAGTTTTTCATATCTTGTTTTCGTTTCATACTCTTTATAAATAATTCACTCACCTAATCTAACAATAATAGCAACATGCATTATATCCTCTAAGGTTCATTTATAAACATTCATGGTTTAAAATGGCAACTTTATTTCATGAAATCACATATCATAACTTTTCTTCATCATAAAATGATTAGATAGCAATAATTTAATTAGGGTTCATGTCATGTCCCTGAAGGCTAAACCTTACTTGTTATCAAGGAAACACGATACGCTGCACTAGATTTACCTTCTCATGACTTTCGAATTTCAAATTCAAGGAGTTTACATTTTATCGTAATCCGAAGTCTCGGAGGTTACTATGACAATCCCTCCCTGGTGGATGCGAAGCGAAGACTGAAACTGTTGATGCTCTCTTAGGGAACAAAGTGTTCAAAAACTGGAAATGTTGAAGTGGAAGATGAAGATAATCATCCATTTTTAACAGGTCAATTGATAAAAGCTTTGCAAAAATCGAATACAAGAGAACCTTCGGAAACGCCGAAAACCATTCATAAACATGGATTTGGCCGAAACAGTTTTGGAGTCTTCTCGTTTTGTTGAAACTGAGATCGAAAAATTTTACCAAGCTCATAATGTTGAGCAAATGTTTGAAGAAGTAGGAAAAGAGTACTTGTCGGGATATGTTATATGGATATAAACTGAAATCTAAATACCCTGAACTAGGCGCGACAAAAGAAGAGGTTTTAGAAGAGAATTTGGAATTCGAAGCTTTTCATAATAAGGGAATAAAATATAAAATCAACAAGAAGCCTGGAGTGTTAAAAGAATTTTCAAATGCTCTTATTGTAAAACAACCTGAAATTCCCAAAGAAGCCGTATGTAAATTCATTAAATCGAGATTGTTCATACGGATTAAAGCATTAAATCGACAAATTTCAAAAGATAATTTGGACAAGAGGAAGAAAATATCCGAAATGACATTTTTAGCTAAGCAACAGTCCCGTGCAAGGCTTGAAGACAAGAATGATATTTAAATTGAAGTGAATGAAGAAAATGAGTTGAATTTTGAAGATGAAGCAAATAAAGACTACGAGTTGAATTTTGAAAATGAAGGACATGAAGAGTACGAGTCTGATTTTGAAGATGAAGGACATGAAGAGTACGAGTTGAATTTTGAAGATGAATGGAATGAAGAATATGAGTTGAATTTTGAAAATGAATGGAATGGAGAATGTGAGTTGAATCTAGAAATTGATGACAGCATAGAATGCCCATTCTTAGAACAGTTCGAGAGTTATTTGGGGAAGGATGCAACTGAAGAGTTTAGCTTAGTTTAGGTTAAAATAAAAAGTTACTAAATTTATTTATTTTGTGAGTTAAGATTATGGTTTAAGTTGTAAAAAGTGTGTTCTAGTTTGAGTCAGAGTTCATTTTTAAGTCATCAATTTAAATTACCATGTACTTCACAATTTTTCATTCCTCTATTTTCCTTGAAAAGGATAAAATATTTTGAATGTTAATCTAAAAATTTGAATCTAAAAGTACAGAATCGATTGAAATCCTGTACAGTTTTTAAATGTTCATCTTACATAATTTAAAATAAGTTGTCTTGGAAGAGCTGAATTTAATTTTAGATTTCGAAAATGGAAAAAATGAAAGATTTCAAAAACAACCTTCACTTGTCGTTACCTTATCTAGGCAACCATGTTCAATTATCTTGCTGTGGGGGTGTGGTTAGGGTCGTGGGATACTTGTTTTATGTTTAAACCTATTGCTCTATTTATATACATGTAATTTAAACCAATAATCTCATTTTTCCCAGTTGTGGGTGTGGTTAGGGTCGTGGCATGCTCGTTTTATGTTTCTACCTATTGCCCTATGCATATATGTAATTTAAACCAATAATCTCATTTTGCCCAATTGGGGGTGTGGTTAGGGTTTTTAAGGTCCCTTTTGGTTTTATTTGGGGTCCCTGTGCTTCACAAAAAGCAGGCGGTGGTAGAGGAGAAGCAATATCGAAAAAATTTCCCTATCTTCAACATTGGGTCAGAAACTGGACCTTTTTATTGTGACCTTGGGGATCGTCCTACAGGGCCCATCTCCAAACTCGTGAAAGCTAAAGGGGTCTTGAACATGGATACCAAATTTCATCCCGATATCTCATTGTGTTCTTGAGTTATCGGTGTGACGGACAGACAGAAAGACAGACGCATTGAAAACCATAAAGGAGCTTTCGCTCCTTAATAATCGGTTGGGATTTACTTAAATTATTGTCAGACAGACAAACATGATAATCTCATAAGCCCTGGGTCGGGCTAAAAAGTCATAATTAATTAATACAAATTTCAGAATCGTACGTTTTCAGTTTTCAACATCTTCTTATTTATTGATTTTGTTTGACCTTTATTTCCAATTAATAGTCAAAATGTCAACAGTTAGTATATATAGCGAATGTTTTTAAACTGCTTCTGACATTCAGTTTGCTTTCTGTATTACAAAAATCCTTTGTAATAAGCCAGCATCTTTAAAATCTGTTTAAAGTAGGGTTAATTGAAAAATAAAAATAATTTTGAAAAGGTATTTGGAATTTTTGTCACAACTCATTTCGACCTACTCGTCAAAACCTATCCAAATATATAAATGTCAATATGGCAATCTGTTCGAAAGTTATTAACGTGACGGACAGACAGACAGACGGACGGACAGAGCACTCCCATAAAGTAGCTTTCGCTACTTAATAAAGATGGGAAAATTGTTTGGAGAAAAGAGACTGAAAATCTCAAGGAGCCAAGAAAAGATGTTATCTTCCCATTCACCCATACGAAAGGCCTATACAGTACCTATCAAACTTGTTTCAGTAGAAAAAATCCGCAGTCCAAATGACATTTAGCAGCTTTTCTTTTTTCTAATGCATTCTACGAAAGTTAATTGACATATAAAACATCAACCCTTAATTTTAGTAAGCTTACTAAAACATCTCTTATAAGACTTAGGAAAGGAGTTGGTGCATCTGGGACTATAGAAACATAAGTCAGTATTTTATTTCACAAAAATTTTGAAAGTTCTCATTCTGCAATTGTAATTTTACCATTTTCGCAAAATTTTTTAAAAATTTGAATTCAAATCCTGTCAATTTGAATTTCTATCCAATCAAAATTCAGAGTTTGGGTAAAATAATTTAACTTAACAACTCCAAAGCAAAAGTTATGTTACCATAGTCGTAGATGCACCAACTCTTTTTTAGCATCAACATTTTGTCTAAATTTCAAAATTTCAGAGAGTTTTGGCCAGTCGCTAGATATAGTATATAGTTCTAACGTCTTTGGTTAAAAATGTATTTTACTTAAACAAAAATACCATATAAACCCAAAAACGCCTAAAAATCCCAAAACCCCTAAAAACCATAAAAATCCAAATTACCCGGAGTTTTGGGTTTTTTTGCAATAAAACCCCGGGTTTGTCGTACCCATTATTAAGTAGCGAAAGCTATTTTATGGGAATGCTCTGTCAGTCCGTCTGTCTGTCCGTCTGTCTATCCGTCTGTCCGTCCGTCCGTATCTGGTTATTAAAGTTGCATTGACGATTTTTAGGTGCCTTTATAGACGCCTAAAACGACTTTTTGGACGCCAAAAATCGCATCCTTGCTTATGATTGACTACGTTACTTTTTTAATCGACAAATACAATTATGCTGCAAAGTTATTTGATTGCAACATATATAACAGACTACTGTATCTTATTTTTACTTTACTCGTGTTATTTCTTTCTCGAGAAGTTAATGATCATATTTATTGGCATTCTACATTTTAATCCTATTTTTGCCGAAAAAGATTGATTTCAATTAATCTGCAGGTGCTTTGTAAAATTAAAGTAGGATTGCATCCCTGTAGTTTGCTTAAAAACCACATGAAATTCTTAAAATGTGGAATCAAAGGGGTCCATATAGTGCCTTTAGAGTAGAGGTACTTTATAATATGAGGTTGGGGTGTACATAAGGCATACCAACCCAACTTTCCTCATTACTACAGGGTGTCCTATATGCTCTGTTACATTAGATTTGATTTGTTTATTTCCACCCCATCACAAAAAGTTATTTTTTTTCGAAAGCATGTTACTATACATCATTAGAAAGAGCGTTAAATTTTGCATCAATTAAAATGTGAGAAAAGTGATCTTAGTGCGATTGTTGAGTTTTAATATGGGGCAGCAATTTCATATCAGTACTTTCCCAGTGCATTGTTATGCACGCAAGAAGAAATATTGAACTTTGACCAACAATTTCTCGAGGTGGAAACGTCCAGCGTTAAAACAATGTAACACATTGAGCGCATAATTTAATGCTCTTTAATTTTGAAACTCAAAGTAGGTTATTTCATTTAAACTTGGAACAATTTTTTGTGTTTTCTGTAGAAAGGGAAAAATGAGGTTTTTTGATGAAAAGTCTAACCTAAGAAAATATGTCAATTTCTTAAAGGCAAAGATTTCACATTAAAAGGATAGTTATGGATCATACGGATGATTCCATAATTAATTAAGAACCCCTAGTAAGGTACTCCCCAAAAACCTGCATCTTAAAGCTTTCAGGACCCCTAGTCCTGCGCACAAGTGCACTTAAGGGTCCCAAGTCAATGGCTTAAAATTTTAACACATTTTAGGTTAGGTTAGCTTACCCACATAATTTTGGGATATTCGAATTTTGAGAGAAAACGTTAAGGAAGAATAAGCACCGAAGTAACGGTTTGGGTAACGGTCGATACCTCGATACCGATCAGTTGGGAGAGTTGTGGCACAAATGGCATAAATGTATTGCACTGCATACATATATGTTCTCATAAATCAGATAAGCCTAAATTTTTTGAAATTTTAATAAGCCGGATGTGTAGCGCCTAAGTGATGCCTGAGCAGACACACCTTTTAAAGGCAAACTTACGCCATTGCATTGTTCATAACGGGCTTCTTAAATAGATTTGGAGATGAGACAGTTATCGCTGGAAATGGTATACGATTGATAGGAATGCCACCATCAAGAAATGCATGCAATATGGGACGATTGAAGTACTGATCCAAAATATCCAGACCTAAAAGGATGGCGAAATTCAGGCAGAGAAAGAATACGATGATCCAAAACATTCTGAAAATTATATGAACATTAAGAATTAATATAATATTGAAATGAAAATGCGAAAGTTGAAATATCTTATTATGAAGCATAGTTCATGGTTTTCAAATGTCTTTGGAATGCACAAATAATGCTTATTGGAAATTTTATGAAAATCGTTGTATGTGTTAGGTTAAATGACAACTCTACCCTGGATTAAACTGTAAGATAAGAACAGGTTGCGAGATATTTTGCTGACAAATAGTTGCACAGTACTTGGAATGGGATTACATACAAATGCAGAAGCTACTTTTCTAATTATTTACTATTACTTATGTAAATTTTTGAATCAGCCTACAAAACATTATATAATTAAGAAAGAAGTACAACTTATATCATAAAAAATTAAATAGAGAAGATTTTGAAAATTATGATAGAAATTCATAAAATTAATGAATTTACATATATCTAAGATGAACATCACGAGCAACATAATTAAGCTGATGTGATTAAATTCAACTTGCCGTTCAATACACGAAATATTATCCTTGAATGCATCTGATAGAGCTGAAAGCCTTGTTTTTTTAATGGCCCTGACCCATCGCTTCTTCTTGTCTGGTTTCCATTGGAGCAGTTTGTCCCAAAAATCACGTACTTTCTTCAATATTCTCATTTTTGATAATGCTTCTGACCATAACTTTTGAGCAAATGGGGGTTTGGGTTAGGTGAAAATTTGTATCTATACAAAAATACTGTATTTTTCATTTTTGTAGTCTTTTTATTACACTATAGCTAAATACATTATTACATGACACCAAACCCCTAGGGGCTGTCCGTAAATTATGTAACGCAAAATCCGGGGTTTTTCGAACCCCCCTCCCGCCCTTGTAACGCTGCGTAACAAAAAACAAAACACCCTCTCCCCCCTTCGTAACGTAACAAAAATTTTATTTCGCTTAAAAATTTTAAAATTAATTTTTCAGGTGTTTTGAATTA
>JAQFZZ010000633.1:0-15681 GCA_034696405.1 Isotoma caerulea
TTCACAAAGAAGATTCGTTGCATTTAATGGGGCTGTTCACAAACTACCCTTATTCTTACCATTACAATCTCTCCAATGACGAAAGAAAAGAGTGCTCTGTGAACGATCCCTTCTAATTTTATTAATTGGTGCACTTGGAAGTTCATTTATCAATCATGTCACATACTGCTAGGTTCGGCTACAATCTGCCCTTTCAATTGCAATAAGCTAAATGGTAAGCGCAAGGTGTCACCCATAAACAGGGACCCGATTTTTAGCATCTAAAAAAGCCGTTTTAGGCGCCTACAAAGGCACCTAATAATCGTAAAAATAGGCACAACTTAAATAGCTTCATAAGCATCTAAAATATTACAAAAAAAGCCAACAACATTTGAAATACATAGTACAAAGTTTTTAATAGTGGCTTTTAATTATTTAAGCATTAATTTTTTAGGTTTTAGAATTAGCGATCTAATTATTTCAAAATTGTCGTCTTCAAAAAACAAAAAATTTTAACTCCTAAACTAAGTTACTTTTTTCATAAAAAACAAAATCTTCATTTGCAAAAATACATTAATTACTGATCAGTAAAATACTGGCATTTAAAATTTTAATTTTTATCGAATGACCTAAAATTTTCAATTATACCAATTTTTCATTAAAAAGTTGCTTAAATAAGCAAAAAAGGCTACAAAACCTCGAAATAGGCAACAAAAGCCAAAAAAATGCCAAAATAGGCAAAATAGAGTGCCTTCCTTTGGTAGTTATTTTACACCGTTTGCATATATCCGAAGTCTTATGGATGTGCCTGAAGAATTGAAAAAGTTATAGTTGGTCCTAAATCGCGTCCCTGCCCATAAATAATGTATTCCAACGCATATATCATTTCTCACTAAAATTTATTAAGAAATAAAGTGGTTGGAAGCGAACATGGGGAGTGAACAATGCCCATTCGATGAGGCCGTTCATAAAGAGTATGTCCACCAGAAAGCACGTTCGAAAGAGTAAATTTAAACAAGTGGGCCACTAAATTATAGAAAGCTACTTTAACACCATCATCATTTACCTAAAATCTATTTAAACCAAACTGAACGAACCAAGGACCGTTCATAAATCACTTCACACCCCTTCTAATCTATAAACTGGCTTTGTGAGTGCACGGAGGAATCCCCCTTCAATAAATAACAACGTGTGATTTATGCACACCTTCCGGAGTAGCAAAAGAGGAAGGACACTTTACAATGATTTATGAACGGTCCTTTATATACAATGTAGCTCTAGGACTATTAATTGACTTGGTAGCTGAATCACTCGTGTTTAGAGATTAAGCCTTGGCAGCGTCCTCTTTCTTCTTTCTTTTCTCGACGCCCTTGCGCCCCTCCACCATGAGTGTCCTCTCGGCCTCAGTCATATTCTTGAAGACATTTGTGATGACTCCAGTGCCCAGCGTTGTGAACCCATCTCGGAGGGTGAAACGCTGTCCCTTCTCCAGCACCATGGGTCGGTACAACTTAAGGTGCAATCTACACACACCGAATAAAAACGTGCTTTACTTTTACTCACGGCTCCTTCATAAATATTTATAATAAGTGTATTGGCCTGTGGCCTTACTTGGCATCTTCTCCAGGCATGACCATTTCTTTGCCAGGGATGGCCACTTGGGTCGCACAGTCCCACGTCTTCGAAAACATTTGCATTTGGATGAGGGAAGTGAAGGGGCGTGACCTTCCGCCCTCCTCCTTGCTCAACACGTACACCTATGAACACCCCAAACTTAATATTAGCAAATGCGCCCCAATTAATCGGGGGCAGAGGGTTTTTTTCTTCCTCACCTGAGCTTCTACATTATCATAAGACTTCATGGATCCAGGTTTGCAGACGACCATTCCACGACGGACTTCTTCCCTCTTGACGCCCCTGATGAGGGCGCCCAGTTGGTCTCCCGCCTCTGCCTGCTCAAGAATCTTGTGGAACATTTCAACTCCGGTGATGGTCGTCTTGAAACTTTTACTGTAGCCCAGGATCTCGGCCTCAGTGCCCTTCTTGAGCACCCCTCGCTCCAGTCGCCCTGTGATCACCGTCCCTCGACCTGGAATGCTGTAGACATTCTCAACGGGGAGAAGGAAAGGTTTGTCTAACTCTCGAGTCGGCGTTGGGATGAACGAGTCAACTGCCTTTAGCAACTCCTGTACCGCCTTCTCACCTGAGCACAACAAAAGTTCCGTTCTTAATAATTCCTTTTAATTCTCTATATCATTCCTTACCAAGTTCGGGGTTCTTTCCCTCGAGGGCAGAAAGGGCGGATCCCTTGATCACGGGGTTTTTATCCCCATCGTATCCCATCTCGGTCATCAACTCACGAATTTCCATCTCGACCAAGTCGACCATCTCCGCATCCGCCGCATCAACCTGAAGTAAACAGCCCTTCATTAAGCACGCTCTTATTAAGGGTACAAAGAGACGCCTTTGCAGGACCCGCCTACCTTATTAATGAAAACGACGATGTGCTGAATGCCGATCTGTTTGGAAAGGAGGAGATGCTCCCTCGTCTGAGGCATCACACCGTCTGTGGCGGCCACCACCAAAATCGCTCCGTCCATCTGCGCCGTCCCTGTTATCATGTTCTGCACACATACAAAGATCAAGGGTCAGCTCAAGAGTCCAAATTAAATTACACTCTACTTTAAGTAAGGAGGGTTTACCTTGATATAATCAGCGTGTCCAGGACAGTCCGTGTGAGAGTAGTGACGATTGTCAGTGGCGTACTCGATGTGGGCCACGTTTATTGTGATCCCTCGCTGCTTCTCCTCAGGCGCGTTGTCGATTTCATCGTACTTTTTTGCCACGGCTTGGTCCTTTGCCGATAGAACTACAATTATAAAATGTATCTTTTATAAAGAATCCCTAGTAATACTAATATAAGCGTCCAATTTTTGGCTGCATATAGTACCTTTGGTGATTGCAGCCGTGAGGGTGGTCTTTCCGTGATCGACATGGCCGATAGTGCCGACGTTGCAGTGAGGCTTGTCTCGCTGGAACACTTGCTTCTCGGTGGCATACGTCCGGTAAATGAGGGGAGTCATTCGTCTCTGCAGAGAATAGAAGGTTATTAGTCAGAGGTCATAAGGATACAAGTGAATGTAAACAGATAAAGAGGGCAACTTACATGGATGGAAGAATGATGTTTGAGATGAGACTTGAGGATGGACTGTGTCATCTCCACCATCGTCGGCATCCGAATCCCCACTGCAACACAATAAACACAATTGAATTAGTCACACCCACACAAATGACACCCACTGACGTGTGACCGTGCACTGTGAACGTTCCATTATTGCATCATCCAAAACAAAACGCACAATACACAATATATTCCAAACATATTAAACAGTCAACAGTGGAATGAATGAATTAAAGTACTGAGACTTAAGAACGGTTACATACATCCATCCATATAAAGGTGAAAGGATTTAGGGAGTATTCTAAGGGAGGGTATGTTTGTATTTGATATTTTGAATTTTAGTTACCAAAGTGAGCCATGTATGAGATAGTCGTGTGCACCATTTCCTCTTCTATTTGAAATCAATAAATGCTTCCTCTTTATTCACCAGTGTGTGAGGTCACACTTCCAGGTGAAAGGTCTATCTAAAAAAGTGCCCCGACAACGATTTCAAAAATTGGAGTGTAATAAAATGTGAATGTAACATGTAACAACACAAATTTTGAATTTAAGTAAAAAAGTGTGGAGTGAGAGTGAGTGTGGAGGCAATAGCGGGATTTGAATGTTGGCGGGCATTGAGTCAGAAGATTTCTATGCTCCCCTCAATTTGGTAAGTGAGAGAAATACCCTCCTCAGAAGGAGAGAGTTACCCGGAAAGTTGAAAGAGTTGAAACAGCAGTGTCTGTTCAATTGACCTCTTCTGTGGCACAGTATTCATGATGTGTTGTTGTTAGAGAAGAACCTTTGACCTGTGAACTCGCTTCCGGTCTCACTGGCCACAAGGATGAAGTTACCTCCGGATGTAAGGAAAGAGGTTGTCGTCCCAGCCGAGGGCCCTTTCAACATCCTTCCACCCTATCCTCCAGGCACACGGGTAACCCTACATTCTACGACCAAAATATTTCAAAGATTTATCTTCACACTTACTTCTATTGACCTTTGTCTGGTCTCTCTTGTCTGTGAAGATAGGTTTCCACTTCCGGACGGTGCTGGAGTCCACAAAGGATGTCATCGACGACACGCACACTCTCGCCAAACCCATGGAACTTGTCATCGGCAAGAAATTCAAACTGGAAGTGTGGGAAGCGGCGCTTCACACAATGCACCCCGGTGAACAGGCGAAATTCCACGTCCCCAAACACGTACGCCCTTTCCCTTCTTTCATCCCTCTCTCCCTCATTTCACCTGGGGGAGATATTGAAGGATGCCCGTTCTTGTCCTGTCATCAGCTGATTTATGTTTGTTTGTTTCAGTGGGTGGAGTGTTACCCGATGGTGTCAAAGGCGGTGCGAGACGCAGCCCGACCGCACAGTGAGCGCACGCACCAACATCACTGCTGCGGAATGATGAAGCAGGGCATCGGTTACCCCGACCTTGACAAGCTACTCGAAAACCCACAGTCAATGACATTCATCTTCGGTAAGTGCTTATCCAATCCACCATCAGAGAAGCTTTCCATGGGCCGTGTATGAATAACCAGCTGTGCTTGTTGTGCAGAAGTGTTGAAGGTGGAAGCCCCGGGTGAGTACGAGCAAGAGTCGTGGCAGTTGACGGAAGAGGAGAAGTTGGCCTCGGTGCCCGTCCTCCAGGCCGAGGGTAATGACCTTTTCGCCAAGGGCAAAGTTAACGTCGCTCGGCAGAAATATTTCGAAGCGATTGCGAGATTAGAACAACTCTCCCTTCGGTAAGCCACACTCTCTCTTCTACATTCAAAAGAAACTTTAAAAGTTTAACTGAATGTGTATTTCAGAGAGCGACCAGGAAGCGAGGAAGCGACGGCACTTGAGGAGCAAAAAGTGCCCCTCCTCCTCAACTACGCCCTTTGCCTCATGAAGGAAAGTGAGTTTTACGAAGCGCTGCAGCATCTTTCCACAGCCATCTCTCTGCAACCTGAGAACGTGAAGGGGCTCTTCCGACGTGGGAAATGCCATCGACTGGTGGGCAACTTCGAGGAAGCGCGCACAGACTATGGAAGGGTGCTTGAGCTTGATCCCACCCTGAAGGGCGCCATCTCCAAGGAACTCGACCAATTGCACCACGACGAAAAACAAAAGGATTTGAAGGACAAAGACAAGTTTAAGAAAATATTCACCGAACTTTAAATCCACTCATACTTTTTTAAGTGCCCTCTTAATGTAACCTTTCACCTGTGTTTATTGTAAGTCCGCGTGAAAGTACAATTTCATCACACCCCAACTAATTCCAAATGATGTCAACGCTTCGGACGCAGAAGTCGCTGGAGATTTTACGCTGGAAATGAGCGCCATTTATACGTATCAATTTTATAGTTATGCACGTCGCCATGGGCCATCCAGAGATCAACGTTTTTATTTACATTTTATTTTATATATATATATAGTTAAAAATACCCCATCTTGTAAGGATCGTGTATAAGCCATGTTCCCAATGTACTTTATCATGACCAACTAGAAAAGGCATTTCTGTCATATGCCAAAGTGATTTATTGACAGTTCTTAAATAGCATCAGAGAGTTACGATGCCTTAGATTTTTTTATTTTTATTTATGAAAAGTTATGGTGCTTTTGTTTTAAATTTCTTCAATGTGGTTATTTTAAGTTCCTCGTTCTTCGTGTGCTGTGTTGTGATAATCAAGGACGTAGTTTGTGAACGTCCCTCTAGTGAATCCCTGTGCCAGGTGCTACTTTTTCTTTTATTGACAAAAATAAAAACAACAGTGTAAAGTAAATGCAACTTTATTTGTATATTTGCACAGTAGAGAGAGTGATAGTTTAACAGAATGGGGGAGGAGTGGCTCCACCCACAAATTAACACAAAATAAAGAAAGGATTTCACAAAAGAGATAACACTGACTATTCATGATAAGCACAATGATGGGTCGTTCATAATTCAGCCTGTTTCTAGGGACGCTCTTACAATTAATTAACTAAGCAAGCACCACTTCCTTCTTCTAAGGGTGAACTACACAAAAATAACGTTCACTCTGCACAATTATCTCTCCTTCATTACAAAGGTCCACTCATAAATATCTCTGTATAGTTAATTAACACGAAGTGTGCAAAAGGTTAAGAATATTTAACATTATTATAGAAATCGACCATAGACCCAGTTTATGAACGCCCCTTAAATTACATTTAACTTAGGATAGTGGGTGTGGTTAAACCCTGCTCTTCCAAAATTTGAAACATGGACCGTTCATAAATCACATTTCTTCACCCGCTCGCAGTCCCGTTTCTATGCAACTTATCGAATATATATTTATATTATTATGCAATAGCTTGGGAAAGCGAGAGATGATCGTACTTTGTAATTTTTAAACGGTCCTTTAGATAAAATCTTTGTTGCGCATGCGCTACTTATTATTAATTAGTTAGGAATTAGCTTAATATAACGGTGCAAATATATTGGGAATGCACTTTCCCATATTTCTTAAAATAGAGTTTGCTATATTTCTCACTATTTATGGACACTTTTTCATTGAATTTCCATAAGAATAAAGTTTGTTCATTTCTTTGCCTAGCCTAAAGAGTCATTCATTAAGAACAACTTCAATCTCTTCTCTCACATACGTTTTTTTACTACTCTCACTTTCATCATCTAACGGACATTTCCACCTCCAACTTTACATTTTCAAAATGTAATTTGTGAACAACGTCCACCATTTACACTAATCGGCCGTCCATAAATTCCACTCAATCTATAAAAACATTTACTCTCAAATTCATACATAATAGTAGAGGAGTAGAATTAGTGAGTTATGATCGGCCCCTTTTTCCTTTCTCTTTGGTGAAACTAGAATTAGGGAAAAGAACAGTTAAAATTGGGGACAACGATTGATCCGTTCATAAATCACATATGATTTATGAAAGGCCCTTGCGTCCGCTC
Source organism: Isotoma caerulea (assembly GCA_034696405.1). Classification (NCBI taxonomy): domain Eukaryota; kingdom Metazoa; phylum Arthropoda; class Collembola; order Entomobryomorpha; family Isotomidae; genus Isotoma; species Isotoma caerulea. Next base: position 7,064 of record JAQFZZ010000633.1, read on the forward strand.
TAGAATCTAGTCTATAACAACTGGCAGACATAAAATATGGCTTTAGGATTCGTACAAAAATTACACGCGTATTTCCACTCAAGGTTTACCGCGTAAAGCTCTGTCATACGAATTAAACGGAGTTTTTTTGTGGACGCTTCGGAGTGCTTGCGCTCAAGAGACTTGAGAGAACGCTTGAGTCAAATTTGGTTGTCATGGAGAGGATCCTCCATTGAAGGCAAATAACAGTGCGTACTTGGTAAACGATGAGTTGGACGTATAATTGATTAACGGCCCTTCTCACTCAACATGTGGGATAGTCAACATAGCACTTGATTAACGTACAATCTCGTTCACTCTCGAATATTTGATTGATTGATTGACAGACACATTAACACGCTCTCTGCACGCATCACAAAGTGTGAACGGCCCTCTACTTGAGAAAGAAACATATAGGTGATTTGTGAACAAGCCCTAACTGAAGATAGATGGGTGTAGCTAGCTAATAGTAGAAGACTTCATTAAAATATAAATGAAAAGGGCGCCCTTGAAGGGGCGTACTGACACCCTTTTTCTTCTTCGTAACTGGGCGTGGCTGCATCTCAGTCCTCGCCCTCTTGTCACCTACAAATTCAAACACATTCACAATTAGTACATATTCATCTAGTTGGGATGAAGCTTAAGCGCCCCGTGGGGCGCATGAGTGAGGGCGCACCTGCTGTCTCCCTTGTTGTCCCTGTCCGGTGTGGGGTTGTTCACAGCCTTGTAAGCTTCTTCAGCCAAATTCTGGGGGTTGTTTAGAACGTCGGTTGAGGTGCACAAGTAGCGCAGTGATGCCAATACCACTACAGAGAAAGACAGGGGCGTAAGTAATAGAGATGACGCAAGTAGAAAAAAAAAAGAGAAGGACACACTCACCTGGTCTGAGATCTACGAGTGAGCAATGTTGATCAACCCAAGTGAGGACGGTTCGACAAAGCTCGTCCACACTGGCCGTGCTCACCGACGCATTGTACGAGTCGAGGAGCGGACGAATCAGCGTGCTAAACTACAATACCACAGATAAGCCACAGAGTTAGATAACCCATAAGAGTAAGATAACCCACGGGGCTCAGATGAACAATAATTTTAACTTACAATCCAAAATTTCCAGTTGTCATGCGTACGAAGTCGAACCCAGTGGTCGAACATCTCCTTCATCTTGTTGGTGCGTTGCCTAGAGACAGGGGCACCCGTCGCAGGCAACATCGACTGACAATTGTTGATGGCCGAGTTAAGGGCGTCCACTTCCGCCCTGTGAGCCTCGATCTCCTCCTTGAGCTGCGCCCTTTCCAGCTTCAACTGGCGGATGTACTCGGCCCCTTTGTGCAACATCGCCGCCTTGCTCACCTGTCCAACCAAAACATCCTTGACACACATGCACACCCTTTATTAGCAACCCTCTCCCTCCTATGAATATATGAGTACGAGGGCTCCTCCACAAACCACCAAGGTTTATGAACGACCCCTAAAACAGTGTTTGAGAAAGAGACGAACCTTAGCATTGGGATTGTGACTCAGCTGTGGAATGAGTGAGTGAAGAGTGTCAAATCCATTCTTGATGTTACACCGACGCTTCTGCTCCGCGTTTATATGGCACACCCGGCGATGCTCCTGCTGCTTAACCACACCATATACGAATTATGAACACACCCTACTTCACACCTTAATTTATTTCTTGTGGTACTTACTTTGTACTGAACTCGTTCCGTACTCTCACCCTTCGCTCTGAACGGCTTGGCCGGCGAGGAAGGTCCGCTTATGGGGGGACCCATGGGTGGAGAGGGCGCACCTGCAAGCTGTGTGGGCGAACCACCCCCACTGCCTCCTCCTCCACTACTCATCCCTTGCTGTCCCGTAAGCACAGTTCCCATCCCACTCAATCCAATCACGTTGTTCCCCTTCGTCCCACTCAATCCAAAGTTCAACTGCTCAAATAAAAACAATAACGATTGATTTGGGGCTCCATCAATTACCTTAAATGGGGCCGTTAAACGCCCTCAAATGAAATAAACCTTACCGTAAGATTGGGTGGGAGTGTCTCGAGCGGACTTTTAGAATTCCACGGCCCCTGAGATTGAATGAGTTGTTGTTGCTGCTGCTGTTGGATGTGCTGGCCCTGCGTCCCATGCTGCCCTGTTGAGCCCATTATCATATTCAAAGGCGTGGCAGAGCCCCTCATTCCTCCACTCACAACAGAGTGTACCCCTCCTCCACCCATGGAGGGGCCCACTTTGTCCAACGCATAATGATTGAGCTGCTGCTGCTGGCCACCTGCATGGTGTGTGTTGGTCAGCAAGTGGGACAGGAGGGTGCTTGAGTTCAGGAGGGTGGATGACGGCGCCCCAGCGTTGTTGTTCCCCATAATCTGCTGGAGGTGTTGCTGTTGCTGGTTCAGAGCCTGATGATTCGCTGGAGGGGCAGGGGCGATGTGACACGCGCCTCGAGTTGAACCACCCCCGCTTCGCGATCGACCTCGCGGCTTCCCCTGAAACACAACAAACAGTTCATGATATGTTAGTCACGTTGCGTGTGGACGCACCCCCAGTCCAGCACACGCTTTTCCCCTACATGAAGAAAGTGTGCCGGAATTTGAGAGTCTGGAGAGAGCCACACATAAAGTGCGTCCACCTTCTCGTCCCATCGAGAGAGCACTGACTAATTATATCTTATTCAATTCCCTTATCTTATCTAATTGAACGGGAATAGATAAGAGCATGTTGCCATGTGCATCTTTTCTCATCTCCTATTTTTCTCTCTATAGTAATGAAAGACCACTTCTCAATTCTACTGTCCCTCTCTCTGCGGGTGTGCCTCTAAGGGGCCTCCTTACTAACTATAAAGGATTAAAATAAGGAGGGTGTAATTACCTGAGGTTTGGCAAAGATCTCCTGACCTTGCCTTCCTCCTCCTCCTGTAGAGTAACCTCCATGCTGTTGACCACGTGAGGAGGATGAGACCCTGTTCCCATGAGAAGGAGTCACTCCTCCCTCCTTGAGCAATAATGAAGGGGCGCTAGACTTTACAGTGCTGCCCAACCCCTCCTGCCCATAGAAGTTGTGTTGCTGTTGTTGTTGCTGTTGTGTTTGGCTATTGTTGTTAGGGGCGTACGCGGAAGAGTCAAGAGGGGTGCGGTTGTTGTGGTTGTTCCCCTTGTTCATTGCCAGATGGTCGGGTGCTTTATGATGGATGGGGGTGAGGACCTCCTCGGACAAGAGACTGTCCGGTGGGTCGAAAGCCTCCAACTCCTCCGGCACCGGAGGCAACAGTTTCGAGTTCACGTAATCTATACAAAAACAATCACATAATAACATTTTCACTCGGACTTTCCTCCTGCTTCATAAATCACATCTAATAATTTCAAAAGCTTAGAAACATCCCTGCAGAACCTAAAGACGCTTCTTCCAGTCATTTCATGATTTACACCCAAAGCGAGGGCACTTACACTAAAGTGCCCTTGAAAGAGTAGTTTATTTTACAATGTGCTTTACAAACAACCCCATGAGCTGGAGAGTAGTGTGTACCCACTTCACTCTGGCTAATCTGCATCTGATATGCAAGTGACTGTGGACACACCTTTTTCTGCACATCCCATGCTTATCATGATGATGGATAAGTCTATTCACACTTCAAACTTTCCTCAGTTGCTTTTATTGATGCGTAAGAGTGAGTGGGCATACCTTCGTATGTTAAATTATAAACACTCTTTTTATGTCTTATCGCGTGATAGATTTTAACCTTTCTTTGACTTTTGTGTGAAGGGTGGAAATGAAAGGGGCGCATTAAAAGAGCGTAAATAATAGAGGAGAGGGAATACCTTGTAAAGGTTCCAGAGTGTCCATGAAGTCTTCAAGATTAGGCTGTAATTGTACTAATCCAGGTTGAATGAAGTCGGCCACCATTCCAGCTCGCGCTAAACAAACAAACAAATGAGGAAATCAATTCACATATAACACGCACGCAACCATGCCTCAACCTCTATGCATGCATCCAAAGTATGCCACACACATCAGCCTTTGATTCGTAGCCCTTCAAATACAGCGCCCTAAATAAGACGTAGCCCTAAGTGAGCCCTATGCCGTTAGTTGGAACACCTGCTTGCACAAATGATGGGGACGCAAAAGCCGTTGCCAGGACAGGCCTAGGCACAATCCTCAAGAAGAGCACCCTTCACATCTTTGTGGTCAGTCTTAACATGGTGGTGGTGACTCGTGGTGTTCCCTCTTCTAAGAAAGCTGCAAGGACGCACAAAGAGTGGAAGGAAGGAAGGCCCTTCGAAGGTCCTTCTCAGTTGTGGGAGATAAAACAAGGCTTCTGAACTTAATAAATGCACACTCAGAGTGACTAAAAACTATCTTCCTATCCACTGTGAAACCAGAAGGGTCCGTTCATCAGCAATCTACACTCCCTTATATTAAAATAGCACATGATGCGAAAAAGCGTTGCATATAGCTAATGATTTCTTAATCTCGCCTAACAGCTTTCCTTCTTTCTTTACTGAACGATGAATGAGTGATTTATGAATGGACTACTTTGAAGATAAGATAAAAAGTATATAGCTTTCCTAGGGTAAAGATAGTCCAAGGAGGACCATTCATAAAGAAATTAAGGTGGACTGACCGATTTCCCTTGGGTTGGGAAAGGCGAATGGCTGGTTGGAGGACAGTGAGGAGAAAAGCGTATCAGTAAAGTCCATCAAGAGATCGTCGTCAAAGATGATGTTGGACATTCCTCCGAAGGTGCCGGATCGACTCCAGTCAAACCCGTCCAGAGAAACGGGGTGGAGGTCAGGGGTCGGAGTGTTGTGCGTCCACCCCATGATACGGTTTCGGTAGAAGAGACGCCACTTCTTGTACTCGGCAGCCACGGTGGACAACTTCCGTTTCCAGTATTTCCCCTCCATGACGACGGCCTGGCATAAAACCTGATCTGTACGGTTAGTGCCTCTTCACAAACGACACACGGGATATAGACATATTAGTCAGGGCCACTTACCTCAGGCTTGTTGTGTCCGTCAGTGTCCAGCGGCGAGGCAAACTGACACACCAGCGTCTTCTTCTTCATTATGACTAGAAGAATAACACACATTGTTGTTAGTCCAAGGGCCGTTCACTCTCAAACCCAATCATATTATAATATTATGAAAACATACATTGCATGTGCCAACATCTCCAGATCACATTATTCAGCCTGATTTTATCCTTCCATCGGAGGCGAACTCCCTTGAATCGATTCCATTTCGGTGATGTTAGCTTTTGCCTACAAAAACGAACAGCAGGAACATTAGTATCTTACACCAAACCCCACAATTTAAAAAACTTTATCCATAGCCCAATTTTAATTTTGGCCTCTAGATGTATTTTAGAGTTAGCAATTTAGAGGTTTCTCATAGTATATTGGCCTCTCAGATAACTTATGTTTTTTTGGATATGTTTTCCTAGGGGAAGGAATAGGGGGGCCTAGGTTTTTTCTTAATTGCAATGGGCATACCTGGGCTATCCGAATAATAAAAAATTATCTTCCTGTCCCAATTAATTTTATGAAAAACTACTGCAGTTGCCCATTGCCAGCCCCATCAAAAATAGATAAAACAATGTTCTGAATACGGCCTCATAAAATGAAAGAATATGGAAATGTTGCACACCTGTAAGCAAGTGACATGCACTGAAACAACTTGGTGAGTGATCCATCGATGGAGATGGCGGTGGGGGGTGCCTCAGCTTGAGTTGAAGGGACGAGGGAGAGGGCATCTCCGTCCCCACCACCAAATGAGAACGAGGAGGGAATGGTCGTTGCCATTTCACCCACCCCACTCGAACCACCTCTGCTTCCTCCTCCAAAAGTTGGACGAAAAGAGAGTGGGTCAAATGGGTCCATCATGCGGGGTGTGCTTGGCCCAGCCTCTCTTTGTCTTCCAGTGACCGTCCTCACGTCATGGCCGGAGGAGACGGAGCCTACGGACACAGGGCCCTGTGCCTGGGTCGGTGCTTGGGGGGACTTAACGACGACGGTTTCATCAGGTCCGGGTGGGATGGGCATTCCCACTTCATACTCTTCATCTTGTGCTTCGGACTCTGGCTCAAAGTCAGAGACCATGAAATGACCCGAGTGGATGGTCTCGCGAATTCGATGTCCTCCCGAGATCACGCTCATCCTTCTGACGAGGACGGAGTGCCGGCCAGACTCTGCTCCACCGACGCTACTATTCTTTTGACTACTAGAAAATGAGGCGGATGACCCTTGGGTCATGCTCTCTCTCTCTCTCTCAAACTATATTGTACGACAAGGGCACTGATGCTTCAACACTCACAAATCATCCATCCTCTTCTCTCTGAAATCAACACAAAATATTTCATTTTCCTATTTTACACCCGCTTGACTCAAAGCACTCCTTCCATGCACACAGCGTGTAATTGACAGTGTTCTGCACATCGAAAATCACCTCCCTCATTTACAGTGAAATAAACACTCTAACAATCTTCAATCAGTAAGTTGGGGCGCGTGGCCATGGGCTTCAGCTTTTTGCAATTTTTTAATACAGGATTCACAATTGAAAACTGAAAAGGAAGGGGCACTGTGAAGCGTTTGGGGTCAAGATATCTTTCGTAAAGTGAATTTTGTCTAGTGTAACTAATTTTGGACTTTGTCAATGAGTTTTGAGGTGAATGCTATCGTAAATCGAGGGAAGTGATTTGCAATTTATAGATGGATTGGACGCACATGTCTCAAAGAAGTATATGAAGTGGAGCGTAGCTAAGCACTAAGTGTCCCACACTGCTCACATTGACATATGACAAATTGACTGCTGACTGAGGGGATAGACAGTGGACAGTGTAATTTAGGTTACTACATACTACCAAACTGCAAACTATTGACACTGTCACTGTCAGTCAGGCTCAGGCCACAGGCAGAGTACATGACACATGATGGAAGGAAGATTGTAATTGTAATGTTGAATGTGGTAGTCAGTCAGTGGTAGACAGGTGTGCTTCATACAAAAGCAAAAAGGGAAGAATGGCCAGGTCAAAGTTCACCCATCGTGTGGGATTGGGTGAAGAAGGCGTGCGTCATTTCAGTTAGGCAAGAAAGTGGACACGGAGGATGACCTTTGACCCCACTCACCCAAGAGGGAACTTACACTTTTTTAGAAGAAGAAGCAAGGGGATGATAAAGTAGAGATTGCACTGACCAAAGGTTCGTTTCACAGTGAGCACTCTTAAAGTGAGGGAAGTAATATATAGTAACTGTGACTGCGGAGGATCAGCTGTCTCTCTCCAAATGTTTTCATTTGAAAATGCACGGAAATAGAAGAGTGAGTCAATTCAATTGTTTCTTTCTTTCTTCTTCTTCCGAAGAGTGAAGAAGAAATGAAGATCGCACGATACACACTCCACTCTATGATGAAGGACCGTCCATAAACAAATCATCTTTACTTTCCCTCTACATTTATCAAACTAAACTACCTTAGCCTCATTTATACACGCATCACAATCACAAATTGTTCAACACTTTATGTAACCAGCCACTCTATTCTAATGCTTCTCACGTAACAAGTGAAAGGGCCGTCCACACATCTCTTCTTTCACTTACGCTCTTCTTTTCCTGTTTATATCTATATCCATTTTCCAACTTGACCATTTAACGGATGCAGTTGCACCACCAGAAGGGTCAAGCTGTCCTTTTTTGTTTTGCATGTCACATGTGTCAATCGAAGATTGTTCCATGGTAACGCTGCACGCATCACATCTGGATAAGATAATTCCTTAGGTTTTGTATGAACGGCCTGCTTGGTGGATTCTTTCTTTACCATCTAGTGTTAGAGAGTAGTTAGTGATTGAGTGAATCGTCCAACCATCCCACAAATTAGGAGAAAAGGACGGACAACTCTTTTTTGCATCACACTTTACCAGGGGTTGTTCACATTATGTCTTCGTAGTGTGCCCAACAACGTCTTCTTTAAGATTACAAAGTGGGGAAAATTGTCTTCATCTCTTCTTGCCCCATATATAAGGGAGCTTTCCTTTAGAGGAGAGGTCGGGATAGAAAAGTTTGTGAACGGTCCCTTGATAAGGTTGATGAAATCTCGATTTCTCCATCGTCATAATCTTTTTCGCTCGCTTGCCCAAGTGCGGCACAACAATAACCCCATCCAGGTTCGTTCACAAAACTGGACAAACCTCTTTCATGCACAAAATCATTACGATCATGAACCTATTGCCATAAGAAATTATGACAAAAAATTGCTATCAATAAAAATCTCGTGTTAAAAGTTAAATGATTAATGGAAGCTTTTTTATAAAAGTTTATGCGCCTGCTGGATTATAAAGATTAAATATGCTCAAATTCAAATTAAACTTGTTTTCATGTAAAACCAACTGAAATGGACCCGCATACCCTGTCACCTCTAAGCATCAAATTATTCAAATTCCATATGGCATCAAAGAAGCAGAGTTCCAGAGATGGAACGTAAAGTGCCCTTTTGAAGGGGCACGTGATCAATAATCTAAATAAACTTTACAACTAAAACTATAACCAAGTATCTTCAGAAGCATAAATTTAAAACTTAAAAACTTACTTTAAAGCTTTAAAACTTAATTTAA
>JAQFZZ010000634.1:0-15665 GCA_034696405.1 Isotoma caerulea
TATAAATGACGCTGAACAAAATTCAAGGAATATTTCCTTACAATTAAATAAGATATAGAGTAAAAATGAGTATTTACTCATTGATTTGCGCACACCTTAATATAGATTTAAAGTTTTAAAAAGATTTACGGGATGGTATCACGAGGTACAGACCACGTACCTGTCTCGACGTACTATTCTCTTACGTCATTCATCACAGAATCTAATTGAAGATAATTTAGCCAGAGTCTTACAACCGATAGTAGACTGCCTAAATGGCTTCTTCAGTTCCTTCCTCGTATAATATGTCAATCTTACTTTGCTAAAGTATCTTTTATCTTTTGATATATAAATAAATTGCTTTTCTTTGGGCTCCCAATTCTCAGAGCCAATGTGGATTTTCCTAAGTCATTGTGATAAAATTAACGCTGACATTGACTTGGCTCTTAGAAACGTATTGGTGTAGTCCCCACTTTTTTTAACACAACACAAGGTTATTTATGCAATGTAATGCCAACACACCCCTGGATCATTTTTTACTGAAAATTGAATAATATACCTTAAGATTAGTTAAAATTTACCTGTGGTTTTACTAAGCTTATAATTGTTTAACCATTTATGGCATTTCACTATTTATATCATGGAGATTAATTTCATGAGTATTATAAATTCTTAGCTGAATTGAGTTTAAAATGGACAGTAGAATTGAATAAAGAAGGAAATTATTACTTGCATAAAACTGCATTCGAAGTTTTCCGGGTATGACATGCATTATGTAACAATTGGAATTAACACAAGTTATATAAGTAATTTTGATAATACGATTCGGAATTTGATGGAACCGGTAGTTTATTCATTACAATTAGCAAGTAAACCGTCAGACATGACGCTGCAAAGGCTCCTAATTGCCCGAAAGACGGTCGTTGGCCTGGCCTGCAATGATAGAATCGAATGTTATCTAATTTGTTCAAGTAGGAGAGTCAAATTTCCCAAGGATATAAGCCCACCACATTGATACTTTTTTAATGAAGAGAACGGAATGCATTTTAAAAAGTTAAACAAAATATATGAAATAATAAATATGAAATTTGATGATCTAGCAGGTGATCAAGCATTTCACTAGATATGGCGTGATATCTTCTTTCAAATCAACTTGCACTTTTTCGATATGGTTCATGACCCGATTGTCTGGCTGGACAGAGATTTCCTGGACAACTGCCATTGCAAAAATTATTTCTAGCAGATTGAGTCAGTTTATTACAACTACATGATTCCTATCTATGTTCTATCTATCTCTCTCTGTCCTTGCTTTTTCTGCGGTACCTTGAATTATTCTGTGTGGTCAATCATGTAAGGAGTATAAAAAACAAATGCATATGCAATTCAGTTCATTTATGCTGAACAAGATGATAATAAATAATTAATGACATAGGAAAAATTCTATTAATTTCTTCAACTTCCTTTAAATGCAAGAAGTAAGTAGATACATTTTTAATTTTAAAGACTTTTATTGTGGTAAAATATACGATAGGCAAAATCGCCTTTCCCTCCTCTTTTCATCTGCAATAGCTAATTAAGTGCAGACACAAAGTCCTTGCGTTTTTTATTTTCAATTATTTTTTTTAACTTCGTACGACGAACCTATTTACTAACTCTACTACACAATAGTTTGTATAGTAGTTTAGGTCAACTCGTTCATTATCGTGCCCTTTGTGGCAATTAGAAAAATATACTACTGTTTGATTAGTATCGTATGTATTTAATTTTTTATGAAATTGCATTTTTTAATATTTACAGAATCCATTTGCATATTTAAATTTTAAAAGATTGAAAGGCATTTGTAGGTCTGGTACATTTTATAAGTTCAATTTGTCTACATTTTCTGTGTCGTCGTCAGAAAATTATGGGTTGAAAAGTGAAGAAAGGTACTTTATGTGAATGTTTTTTCTGCCCGTCCGTCTGTCTGTCAACTCAGTACTTTTATACCGTTTTCACATCAGACTTTTGGAACTGATTGTGAGAATAAGTAGGTACATATAAGATTTGACGATGTGTATGATCTCAATTACTAGCACTAATTGTAAATGGCTTTTTATTATAGTAAAATAACTGAATATGCATGCAAGGTTTTTTTGTAAATGCTGACGTCAATAAACTCAAATATGTTTCTCCCTGTTAGAGTAACCTTTATAGCATTAAAGCACTTTCATAGTTTTTGAAATTTTATATTGCTCCATATCGCTACTTGATTACACCCATTTACTTGACTCTCTACGTATTGAAAGCTTTCATTAGATTTCATTAAGCCTTTAATTTTTGGTCTTGTTGCAGTTCTGCCTCCTTTCTGCAAGGTAATTATCTGCAGGCACTCATTAAATGCAATTTTCAATTTAAGTGGTTGAGGCTATAGAATTGTAAGATTCTTCTTAGTAATTTGATATGAAGTTGTACAGAAGTCAGACGTGGTCTCGGATCTACTTCTACATTAACTCATAATCAATAGGACAGACTCATCAAATTCCTCGTCTGCTCTAACTTACTTGATTTCGGTCTTTGTTCTATACTATTCTTCCTTTACTTTATTTTCAATATTCAAATTTCTTATTATCGTTCTGTAATTCCTTTAAAATACATCAAAATGCATTCCATGATTCCATGTCCATGTATTTTAAAATTGATATTTTGCTCAAAGGTAAAATGTAAACTAAAATCAATAAGCAATGAAAAATATGTGTGGCCATTATCATAAATTTTATTTTAATTGCCTTATTAATTTCCCAAAGTATAAATATTTTTGCACACGTAAATAAAAATAAAAAAACTGCTTTTATAAAACATTAAAAAGTTGTTGGCATATGATATGGGGTTACTGGCTGGCATATATTAAGTACCACATATTTGATGGGACATTCCACTGGGTTTAAGGCTGACCTCATAGTAAATAAATAAACCATCGATCAGACATAGGATTAACGATTGCACTTTGGAAACATGTGAAGTGCGTAGTTTAAAAATTTGATTAATGTTAAAACCAATAAATTATCTCTGGCGTCATTCGGTTTTTAATTGGAATCTAAAGGAAAGCAATGAATAATAATGAATATAATTATCCTAATAACATGCATCATTGCTCCTCTTATAATCTATCCTCCTATCCTCAACGTTTATTTCATTTCGCGATAAGGAATTGCAAATATGAAATGAAATCCAAATAAATATTACATTAAAAGCATAAGGAAAAGAGGTGTGTGTGTCGGGTGACCAATACATTTCTTAGAACTTGGAGGTTTGGCTGTCGACAGCCAATCACTCTTCACGCTTCATAAACTGATGCAACATTTGTTTAATAAACGAGCATTTTTGTTTAAATAATAAAAACTGAAGTTCGTACCAACATCCCATTATATTATCAGAGTAATAAGTAGACTTCTAGGTACAGTAGTCTTCTTATAGCTGACTACTGTAGCATTGGTACAATTCTTCAGCAATTGTTATAAGTTTATTACGTTAGGTATGTCGCGTCTGACATGTTATCTGTGATTTCATGGGAGTATAAGATCACTCAGGAGGTTCATTTGAGTCCATCAGTATTCTTGATTTGAGACCCTCAGAATCAACTATTCCTTTCAATTGTATCCCCTCGTTATATTCTAATACAGAGAGATCTTTTTACATTATTGCTTAGAATATATAGGTAAGAGTACCTTGTTTGATCTGTCTCTTCTCAGTATTAACAACTGAGTGCCTTTTGCAACTTCTTGTGAGACAAAATTTTCATTTTGATTCACTCGGATATCGGGCAAGACTAGAGAGTTGTAGTAGACAGAGAGAGAGAGGAAGAAAAGGAGAGAAAGAAAAAAAGTCACAGAAACCGGTGGGAGTCCAAAGAGTGTAGACAGAGAGACAGTTCCAATTCCTTTACAAGAGATTTCATTCTCGGCTGTCCCTTCGATTTCCGTTTGTCAAGGTCCTTCTTCTTCAGTCTCTGTCTAGTCGGATCCAATTCTTTGTCTACACCTTCTTCAGTTACCTTACAAAGACTTTGCTTCTCGTTTTTTTTTAGAAAAATCGACGCTCTATTTCTCCCTTTTGTTTGTGAGTTGAGGTACGTACCATCACCTTGAGAATTCTTTTCGTCTACACTTAATCGTTAAGTTAAATATGTCTGATACATTTGTATTGTACTACTGCACTATATACCTAGGTAATGGTCACAAGTCATTCCATAGAATACATTTTTTTCAATAGCTTTTATCTTTATTAAAAACGGCCTGGTGTCATATCTTGTTTTGCCCCAGTGAGGTGAAAGTTTTTACTGCATTTAAGTTAAGACCGTTTCTTGTGAAAGTTAGAAAGATAATCTTTTGGATTTCTCCCATTTAAAATCCGTTTTTTAAAGATTTTGAATCAAATTTTAAGCTTATTGTTGGCCTTTTAGTGATTTTGAAATTTAAAAATATTTTCAAATTGAATTAACAGAATAGTTTTTGTATCAAACTTATGGTACGATAAAATTATCAGTTAATGAACGTTCCAAAAGCGAAGTTTCCATTTTAAATTAAATGATTTTAGAATTAAATTCAGATGACTAGTGTCAATTTTGATCCAGATTTTATCTATGCATTCGTCCTACTTTTAAGTATTGATCATGGAATAGCATAAAAATAACTCCTAACTTTAGTAATAACTTTTCAAGAGAATAATGAGAATGGAGAGGCAAAGAAGCTGTCAGTAAATGATGTCTTCGTTACCAATTGAACAATTTTTTCTTATTCAGTATTTCTTAATATTCAATTTGGTTTAAGGTTGCAAGCTTAAAATGTATTTAATTTCATCCAGTACATTTTTCCAGTATGTCTTCTGACATATTGGTTCGTGATTGCATGTAAAGAAGGTTGCACTTTGTGTACATTGCAGTGTATAATTATCTTTGTATCGCCTGAAGGTAAAATCATAGAAAAGGTGCTTAACATATTTCAGTCGTTTTGTTCCTTTTCAACCTTAATCATGTTTTGGGAGGTTGTGTAGACAGACCAAGGCAGACAATTAATTTTTCCAAGTCGGCAGAATTGTAACACGCTTGTATTATATTATTTTTCAGTTGCTAGCAGAATGAATATCATTTTCTTTCGAAATGGAGCAAATTCGTAGTGAAATTGGATTGAAGGGGGAAGCCAGGAGAAAGCTTACTCTTCTAAATAAGAAAATTAATATAAATAATAATAAAGATGTCCTTAACAATCATCTAGAACAAGATATACTTGATAATTTTTTAAGAATAATTTCTCCAGTTTAATTAATTTATTTCGTTCCGCAAGTGACAATTAGTGACTCGTGTGTTATTCTTGAAATTAAGACTTTTTAAAGACTCACAAAAGTGTTATCTTAGTCGTCACACTTTGAATATTTTAATCCTCTCACTCACTTAAGTTGTGATTTTTAAAACCATATTTTTTATTTTAAAATTTTAAAATATTTAATGAAAATGGAGTTAACCCTGCAAATCTGCGTAGCTTTATTTAGTTTCTTCACTTTTACGGCTGCTGACTACCCACCACCTTGTGAAAGGTAAGTTTATAACGCGTTAGCACTTTGTTCAACGATGCAAATTCTTCTACGTAGGGCACGCTCATTCAGCAAGATTTACTTTCTTTTTTTTGGCTTGCTACATGTAAAACATCTTCATTGGACACAGATCAATGTCCTAAAAAATGGTTTTTTTATGAATCAAATTTTTATTTTATTGTTTTTTGGGGGAACCATTAATGATTGGAAGACTCTGGGACTGATTATTTTAAAAACAAATTGATTTAATGTCAGAACAGTATATAAGATATTCTTTGAAACAATTATATTTAGTTTACAATAGGTATATCTAAATAGAATTCATTGTTTCTAGATGTACGTGTAATAGAATATGAAATTCCATCTTAATGGAATTTCAGAAACAAGAAAAATATTGAAATGTAATTAAAGACAAAGTACTAAGTGCATGGTTGATCTTAGCATTGGTCCTAGTTTTACGTAAATCTATCAAGTTAAAATCCCTACTTTAGTGTTTGTTTGTGGTTCGTGCTTTGAATAATTATTTCTTTTGATTCAATCGAAAAAGCTCACTTGCATGATCCCTGGGTGCCTACATCTACTGAGCTGTTGTTGGCAGATATTATTTTCGTCCTGTGCTTATCATAATCGTACTCATGATATTTTATTTTATTTTTCTAGTAATATCTACTGTCATGGACCCCTTTTGCATACGATACAGATGGCTGGGATATACAAAGACTCGAAAACTTTTGTGGACATGAAACTAAAATATCCACCAGATCAAGTGCTTCGTAACTTTGATATGTTCATGAGAAGGCACGAGCAGACCCCACCAACTGCCGATGTCCAATCTTTTATTAATGAAAACTTTGACAAAGAAGGTTCCGAGTTTGTAAAATGGGACCCGTCCGACTGGCATGACAATCCCGAATTTCTCAAGAATATTAGTGACCCCCGTTTGCGAACCTGGGCAACTCAACTTCATTCGTATTGGAAAGAGTTAGGACGAAAGATAAACGACGATGTAAAAAACCGGCCTGAACTTTATTCCATGATTTATACTTCAAATCCCGTGATCGTACCTGGAGGACGATTTCGAGAGTTTTTCTACTGGGATTCCTACTGGATTATGAAAGGTTTACTTTTATCAGAGATGCACTCAACAGTAAAAGGAATGCTGGAGAACTTTATCGAGATGGTGAATTTGCTTGGATACGTACCAAATGGTGGACGAGTATACTTCAGAAGATCTCAACCTCCACTTCTTATTCCCATGGTGAAACTCTACCTGGACAACACAAAAGATATTGATTTCCTCCGTGCCAATCTTCCATCCCTTGACAAGGAGTTTGATTTCTGGATGAAAAACAGAACTTTCGTAGTTCAAAAGAACGGGAAATCTTATCGAGTTGTTCGGTATAATGTGGAGTTAACAGGACCTCGACCTGAGTCCTATAGGTCAGTTGCATTAATTACAAAAAATTCTACACAACTTGTTTGTAAATAAGATCTTATTAAAATTGTAAAATTTATTGGCCATTAGAGAGGACTATGCCCTGGCTGAAAAGCTCTCTACTGATGCTGAAAAGCATGAATTATATTTCAACCTAAAAGCTGGAGCAGAATCTGGATGGGATTTTTCTTCCAGATGGTTCAGTCCTCCTTCTGGTGTTCTCAAAGGTATGATTTATTTGTCGAGAGTAGTAACCACGCTTCAGTTCCCTTGAATCGAGTTAACCGATCTCAAATGATACTTTTCTAGGTAATCTAAGCCATACCAAGGTGAGGGATATCATTCCAGCAGACCTCAATGCATTCATTCATCTGAATGCAAAACTCCTAGCAGAGTTCCACAACTTGGTAAAAATCGATATTCTTAAGAAACAGCTCAATTTGACATTACTAAGCACTCTAAATTAATATATTTTATTCTAAAAGGCTGGAAATCCAACAAAGGCTGCCGAGTATGAAAATCTAGCAAATCAATGGAAGACCACTATTAATGAGTTGATGTGGGATGAAGAAATGGGATGTTGGTTTGATTACGATGTGAAGAATAATAATCTCCGTAGACACTTCTACCCCTCGAACATTGCTCCTTTGTGGGCTGGAGTGCACAATTCTGAAACTATGGCTATGCGTGTAGTCCAGTATTTACGAAATGTCGGTGCGCTTAACTACCCTGGTGGAGTCCCAACTAGTCTTCTTCAAGCTGGAGAACAATGGGACTTTCCTAATGGATGGGCGCCATTGCAACATTTAGTTGTTGACGCTTTGGATAAATCAGGCAGCTCGGAAGGTGCAGAGTTGGCGTTTGAACTTTCAGAAAGATGGATCTCAAGTAATTATAAGGCATTTATTCAGTCAGCGCATATGTTTGAGAAGGTTCGAATACATTTTTAAAAATACGTAATTAAATATATCAATTGTTGGAACTTTTTAAAATAATTTTTACTGATATTTGAAAATAGTATGACGTCACAGCAGTTGGCTTGGAAGGCGGTGGAGGTGAATATGAAGTTGTTGTCGGATTTGGATGGACAAATGGGGTTGCTCTAGACTTCATGAATCGCTACGGAGACCGAATCCGAGCACCAACTGTAGAAAAAGCGAGTGCAGCTAACTCATTCCCGAACTACGTGACCAATTCAATCGCTTTTGGAGGAGTCAGCGTTCTTCTCGCTAGTCTTATAGGGTGAGAATGGAACAGTGTGTGTATTCTTTTGGCGGTGCAACTGTTTGGGTACAATCTGGGCTTTTGTGGTTGAGGTCTATAAATGTAAATGTTTTGTATCTGTTAGTTCACTCTTGTCTTTTTCGTCAAATTTTAAATATGATTTGGGTATTAAATTGTTGTAAATTCGTTGGTTGGGTCAAGGTGCTTGACTGCAAATCTTAAACTTACAAATATGACTAATCTTAATACTGTAGAATGACTTGACGAAAAAATGATGTATACAATTTTTGTGAATGACAAAAAATATTTTTGGTTGTGGGACAAAATCCACACTGTTTTAGCACAGTACGAATGAAAAGTCTTTTGTGTTCCTTCACTTCTGAAATTTTAATGACAAACTGAAATATTAATGAGAGGTAGTGACACACTACACATTGCAATAGCATTAATATATCCTGTATGAAATTATGAATCTTGGCTCATTGAATAGTATGATGAAGTATGAAAATATCTGGTCAATACATCAAAGATTTTGCTTCCTATGTATTTTACTGCAATAGTTTTTTTAATAAAGCTTTTAAAAGTAAGGCCCTTTTGTAGAATAATCATTCTGGAAATTTAAACTTTTAAAGAGAAATTTTAACATTAAGTGAAGAAAATAAATAAACAAGGAATCGTCAATGTATTCTTTCTGACTTCAATTCGAGTAAAATCTAGTCTCACTAGTTACTGACTACTTATAATCAGTAGAAATTTATTACTCTTAAGCACATCTTTAATTTCAATATACTATGTGTTCGTTGACAATTAAAAAAAATAAAATTTACAAAATGAACTGAACTGTATGTGGACAACACTTTTAAAAAAGCATTGCACTTGCACATCTTAATCTATTATGTAACATTTAATAGCATACCATTTGGGGTTTGAAGGTTGATAATTTATTTGCATATCTGGGTGCACATTATTGGTGGCGGAAGGTCGGTGCGGTTATAGTTTTAGTACAAGTTCATTTAATTGGTCCAAGTCTTTGCTGTGTGCTTTAAACTCATTTCGCTCTCATTCTAATAAATTCATTATTCAATCTTAATTTAAATTTCGAATTGAAATGAATAGGATTTCAAAAGCTGGAAAACAAATTCGAAAAGGACGATGTGAGATTTTAGGTTTGAGCTCAAGCTGCTGCGGTGAATACTCTCAACTTCCTGTTTCAGACGACGAGATGGAAGTATTCCCTTCCGTCGCCCAGGCACAGGATGTCAATAAAACGCCTATTCAAACGGAGGACTACCCCAATACATGACATTGTATTAACTTAGTATTTTAAAATATTTAGTATTTATAATTGCTCTTTAAACATGTTCTGCAAAACTGAGCACAAAGAAATAATACTAGAGAACGCATAGCATGGCAGAATAAAAAGACTGAATTCGTCCCTACATTATTTTATTTTAATTTGTGTAAAAATCCGCAAATGCGAAGACTTTTTTAATACTTTATCATATGTATGTACGATGACTGGAAACTGGACCGAGAAACAAAGAGAACGATGCAGCCTCCGCATCTGAATAAATAACTGAATCTTCATGGAGAAAGCTGAAGAAGAGAAAGTGAGGTGGCATCCAAATCCTACTTTCTCCTTGCAGTTCCCTCCGAAATTCAAATGGATTAACTTTCTACTATTTTCAAAACAAAACTTTTCATAACGTCTCAGTCCAACGTAAAGATGTCCAAATCATTGAATGTATTTACAAGTTGTCATCCATGTCTCTAGGCAGTTAAATGTCCATAATGGGGTCAACTAATCCATATAATATTTTTAAACTGTGCACATGTAGTTAATTCCCACACCACAATATCCTCTGAACGTGTCATCCAACGAGTTATGATGAGAAGTAATACCATGGGAGGCCAAAACCGGTAAGTAGATCATAATAGTTTTGTCTTTGATATTCCAATGGGAAAAATGGACCACATTTCAGAAAACAAAGATGCTCTCAATGGATGTCAAATGCATAAAGCAGTAAGTAGGAACACGTTCATGAAAAACATGAAATGCATACAAGTTTTTCTTGACTTTTCATATATCATCCAAGTGGACCAATTTAACAGTTAACTCAATCACAAAAGTGACCATAGTTGCTGTTGCAGTTGGGTAAATTTCATAAAAGTGTAACGAAGCGATCATTGCATGTAGAGATGTGACATGTCTGTAGTCAGATTTGGAATTTAAATCCTCTAAATTGGAAAATAGAAGGTGCATAGCATGTCCACTGAGAGTGGCAGTGTGAGTGGTCTTTGTTGTTAGTGTTACCTGTCAATCATAAGCTTATTGTTTGTAAATTCAAGTTCGGGATCCCTCAGTCCCTATTTGACTTACGAAGGGTTCCCTATTGTTTTCATTACTTGGCTAGAGTAAGTATTATAGATTTCATGGATATTCTTTCATGTCACTTTTATTCATTGTTGAATCAAGTACTTCTTTCAGATCCATTGGTAGTCAGTAATATTTTGAATATACAACTATTTGAATACACTCTAATCCTCCTGTACTTTCCTGGTGGCCTGTAGCCCTACAGGGTTGATTTTGGGTGGAACTGTTTCATAATGACATGTATGATACATAAATACGATACATTTATTATTCATGTTTTATTTCAAATAGTACCTTTTCAAAAATTTCCCATCTTGCTGATTTATGACATAATAAATAATAACTCAATCATCATGATGGGTTTTCGACTCTCAGATATCAAAATTATCTTCATTTTAATTAGGACAAGGTTGTATAGTCTAATCTCTATTCTTAAAGAGTTACAACCGATGACCACACAGAGGTCTTTGACAATGTATCGATGGAATTCAAAATTTATGATTATAAATTTATATGATTATGAATATGATCAATCCTAAGGAAATAAATTAATTGTGAGAAGAGTCATTGGCAGTACATAAAATCATATATATGAGATATTTATCCTTGGTTTTATTTGTTTTATGCATGAGGATAATAGGACGCTTATTACCTTATCGAGTGTTGGGTGAAGTGGTCTAAACAAAGCATTAGAAACGATTTAATTTTATTGCGTCTGAGTGCATGAGGCGGCTTTAGAGAAAGCTTTTCTACTAACTAGTTAGTACAAAAGCTACACAGCATTCATACTCAGTAAAAAGGAATCCGAAGGGATTTGCCTGCAGTTTTTCAGAAGAGATTCAGTGATTTGTTGGCACGATAAGAAAAACAACCAAGTTGAAAATCCCCGAAGATTACTTATCAAAATCTTCCTCCTACTTTTTGCTTAACCATCAGCAAAAATAGCAACAATGGGATAATATTGCAGTATGCAAACAAGCAATAAGCATCTCGTTTTTGATTACGCTTTGTCATTTTTATGGCGGTCTGAAAAAAAGGATTAGCCCGACATCACTGGTAATATGCCGCAGATACATTCCATTCCAACATATAACGCCATGCATCCCATTATTATTACACCAAAGTCAACACTCAGTGAGTGAGGACTTAACACAAGATGTTGCAGCAAAAACACTATAAAACATTGCATGTCGCATGAAGCAAGAGGAACCTAATGTTTGTTTCGAGATGTGCATGATGATCTCCAAACCTAGTTTTTGCAAATCCAACAACCATGGAAATTTTACCACATGGTATTTGTCAATCCCTCAAATAATGAAATAAACACACGAACGAAATCTTCCTCCCAAACGGATACATTTAGATATTTTTCAAGTTCTATTAACAACTTGTTAACTGCTTCTTACTTGTTATCTAGCAAGTAACCAAAATGTAAGTTAAGTGTTTTCACAAGATGTTTCATTATGGAAAACCCGAAAAAGATTTTTACGATCAAAAGAATCATAAACGGGCAAATGACGTTTCGCCAAAACGAATTGCACATTTCTAGTGAAGTAAGTCATCACTATCTTCTGCCCCCTTGTATATCTCCACTCATTCTACATCTGAACAAGGTTTCACGGCCCGAGTTGTCTGGAAAGTCGTAAAAATTTGCACTTGGAACAACCCAAACCATCTATAAACTTCACACTTTGTCCTCACTTCGTTTCTTAGTAGATTCATCTATGTCAATACATTATCATTTTCAATTGAGGTTAAACTTTTAACATTTCACGAGACTTTTAATCCTCTCTATTTCAAACTTAAAGAACATTTTCAAATTAAGGCGTAGGACTTTCGTTTCTTCCTTCGTCGTTTGTATTTGTAAATTTGTAACCACACAGAATAATTTTTCATTCGCTTTACAAAGTGCAGGTAGTGCATGATCCATAATCCAGGAAAGAATCATTTAGGGAATTTAGTCTGATAGTCCCACATTGAGAGAAGGGATTTAAGGGAACATGTGCATGATGTATTTGGCCTGGTCAAGGATCAGTAGTTTAGAAGGGCGTTGTATTTAAGTGTGATGGATTTCTAAAAGCCATTCATATAAACATGTCCAGGGAGCATATGACATGTTGATGGTTATGTTATATTATGAGACTGCTTTGTAAAAGTACACCTAAAGTTACTACCAATTACCAATAGCATCTTTCACAAGTAAGTATCTATTACCTCTGACTTTTCTATCCCATTCATTGATTTAGTAAGGGACAAGGGACAATGGTGTAAAGTATTGGACGGACTAGGAGAAGGATTTCAATTTTCAATATATTAACCGACACATTAGTTGAAGCCAAAGCAAATGGGTTTCATTTCAAAGGAGATTTACTAACTGACTTATTGGCTTTGTGTTGCTTGGACTAAGCTCTTTTAAAGCCTCTAGTGAAGTGAGTCGGTTTTCAAGGGATTAACAAAAAAGTACGATAAACTAAGATAACATGTCATAAAACAACCCGGTCCAAATAAAATGCACAGAACAGTGTGAAAAATACATTGGCTTGGCTCTTGCACGAATTATCTACTAAATAGTTTAACTATTTAAGCTGTACGCAGTAGCTTAAAGCAAGTCATGCTATACAAAGCACGTTTAAATCTGCGGAGAATACACAATAAAATATTTTATTCTATAAGAAAACTTGAATCTTATATCGCATCCCTTAGATGAAATGTATAGAAAAAACAGCTTTTTACTTTACTCACTGCTAAAAGCTATTTTACAGCTTTGGAAACCCACAGGGAATGAAATTGCCATGAATATGAAATTCTGTATATTTAGTTAATTCAGAAAAAAACTATATTCACTTGTTCAATTAAATATCTCTAAATGTATAAAAAACAAAGCTAAAGCTTAATAAAACTATCGATACTGTTGTAGTTAATTGTTAAGTTAAAACTTGCCCCACTGCCTGCTTCTATACTGGTTTTTGCTCCGTTTGAAGTTTTTAAGGTTTACAAAGCGGTTGGTCTTCTTAGTCTTATGAGGTAATACACACCGCTTCATAAATTACTACACGGTGGTCGTTCTTTCGGAAATCAGCCGTGTCTTAACTTCAACTGGAGTGAGATAATTCGTAAATTTTAGAGATTTAATGGTGTCTTGATTCATCTTTACTTTTTTTATTAATTCCACTCTTGTTATTTCCCTTAAATTTCCTTTTTCTTCCAATTCTAAAGCAAAATATCTATCTGCATTTCTTACCCTTTTTCCATTCAACGATTTCTTATGAATTGAAATGACAGTAATAAAAATGACGGAATTTTCAAGTAATTAAATTAAAGTAATAAAATAAAATAACACGATGTAAATGAAGTCAACCAAGGCTACCCAAAAAGGTTGGATGGAGAAACCCTAAACAGTCCTTCGTTTCGACTTTGTCTTCCATACATTTTGAAAGCTAGATCAAATCCACATTGACTTTTAGAACGTCCATCACGAACCAAAGGTATCATCCACCTGAGTAACTCTTGAAGAAGTGAAGTAAATTCCATTCATTCATTTTTTCACGCTATATCTTGAACCTTATTTCCGTTATGTTTTTCTCAAAACGATGTTCAAAGTCTCCGGTGGTTGAAACAGGAGGCCTTACTTTGGATTAGCTGTTAAATAATTGTGAAATTGTGCTCTACAAATTCAATACTTTATTATAACTTTAATCCTGAATCCTAATGTCTTTTTGGATTTTCTAAGTCCATGTTGAAAAATCTTTAAAAAACTATTTCTTAAAAAACTTTAATAAAAAAAGCAACTAATGTAATGTTTACCGTAATCTACTGATACACCTATTAGCAACTGCAAAACAAAAATCAGAAGTTTTTTTTTAAATGGTGCAAAATCTCATTAATCTTCATAGGTGATGATTTACGTGTAGTAAAAATGGTCTATCAGATTCTCACATAATGATTAAGAGCCTTAAAGTGTCAGCGCAGCGGTTGAAGCCGGTGGTGGTTACACAATGATAATGATATAAAATGGAATGAAATGAATCAGGGTTGAAATAACCGAAGGGTGCGGGTAGTGTTCTGTTACGTAGAGTGAGTGAGGATGTTGACGCTTTTTTGTCCACTTTTCGTCATTGGACACATTACCTGTTTTGAATCCGCGTCCTCTCACTCACTCATTGGATCCAGTGGTACAATGTACAATCTAAATTTCTCATCTGGCAATAAAAAGAAATTGATACAATAAAGTACACATCATAATAGGATATAAAGTGACATATTTTTTCATTTTGTCCTTTTCCATTTTCACCCATCCATTCATTCAACGAGTGTGATGAAAGGCTGAAAAAGTCAAGTTATTCTTCCATCCATATAGTAGTGTAAAGGAATAAGAACTGAAGTCAACATCATTTTTATTTTTATATTATATTATCAATGAGAGAGATGCTATTTAGTTCATATATTATTATTGCATTGAAGTCACCTCTGTGTCTAGGATTCCAATCCAGTATGAGGTAGTGAGGCGAGGACACTTTATCCATTTCATATTACTCACCATTATTATTTCTATATTAGCCAGCTGTCCCTTTGAGTAAAAATGAATTGAAAAGCTTGGACATATCTGTAAAAGAAGGGAAGAAGGTTCAGGGAAACCAAAGCGTATCGGGTTCACTTCGTTAACTTTATACTTAGTCAATGGCCTTTACATTTTGTTTGTGAGGGACTCTTCTGCGGTACTTGGTTCATACCTATCATCGTATATTCTCTTATGCATATTGGACTTATTGTTAGGCAATGCTAACAAGATTCGGTCCCGAGGGTGTCAGTCACATTCACATCAAAAGTAGACGAGAAGAGTCAAGATTACTTTTCTCACTGCACAAATACACAAAAATATGAGATTTGATAAGAACCATCGGGATAGAAGAATTATGTAGTATACCTTCAAGGATTATTGTTATTATTAGTGGTATTAAGAGAGAGGCCTTAAATCTCCATTTTTTCCCTTTATCCCGTAAAGTCAATCCTGACTGCGATCCTTTCCAAGTTGATTGTCCCTGATTTCTCATCTCATTCACTTTAGTCAGACTGCCTGTCTCCCACTCG